>JAWPHD010010780.1:0-90170 GCA_037043455.1 Cyrtodaria siliqua | reverse complement strand
ATTTTCCTTACACAGAGCAAAACTTGTATACACGGGGCCTCTCTGGCGGCCACTTAATATGTGCACGCTTTTACGTGTTACATGAATAGATCATGAATATTGTGAAATTGTTTCAACTCGAACAATAGATTTTGGGTGTAACCGATACAAGAGCTATATACGACCAGTACGCTCTACCCGTGACATTTTGTGACAACATCTCCCCACTTAAAGAAAGTGCTACACTTTTAAAATTCAACAAAATGATAATTAACATTAACACGTTAAGAAACTATTAATTCTTCTGAGCAAATGAGCGACAAAACGTACAAGCTGATCGCTCAATCGCTTGAGTATGTTAACTATTACTACTGAGGGATGCAACCTTCAGCCAGTACAACGACCGTCTTCCGGAAAACATCCACTGCAGTTATAACCTAACTATAACATGTAATTACAATTTCAACACTATTCTACAATTGTACACTACCCTGTCGTAACATATACTACTATTGTACAATACACTGCAATACACTATTGTATTAAACCGGTCATTATGTGCGGCGACTTAAATAGTCTGCCCCAATATTGTCCTTTCCTCGGATCGCTTTAATTTTCATCCGGTAAGGCTGCAGAGTCAGTGCCCACCTCATTAACCTACTGTTAGCTACCTTAGCTTTATTCATATAAGCTAACGGTTGGTGGTCAGTCTCCAAGACAAATTCCTTACCAAAAACATATCGGTGGAATTTACTGACACCCCACACTACTGCAAGACACTCCCTTTCGATAACAGAGTAGTTACATTCCCGGGGTAATAGTTTCCGACTTGCGTAAGCCACGGGGAGACTACACCCATCTTGCTCTTGCAGTAGGACTGCACCCACCCCGATATCGGAGGCATCCGTTCTGAGGATAAATTCCTGGTCAAGTTCAGGTAATTTTAGTATTGGGGTTTTGACCAGACTCCCCTTTAAAGAGACAAAAGCTCGCTCCTGGCTGTCCCCCCAAGTTATCCTATTGGGTTGACCTTTCTTTGTCAAGTCTGACAAAGGTGCAGCTATAGCCGAAAAGTTTGGAATAAACTTCCTGTAAAAACCCGCCAACCCTAAAAATGACCTAACTTGTTTCTTTGTCTCGGGTCTTGGTGCTTCCTGAATTGCCTTAACCTTGTCGGGGTTGGGTTTCAATTTCTGGTCCCTCCCGACAACATGACCCAGACACTCTATATCTGCGTAACCTATGTGACACTTGCTAGGTTTTGCAGTCAGTTTAAACCGGCGTAGCCGTTCCAACAGATTACGTAGAGCCTTAATATGGTCTTCAAATGTTGTTGTAAACACCAGGATGTCATCGACAAAACTGTCTGTGTTGGACAAATCCTTCAGGACTTTCCTCATTAACCTACAGAATGTTGCTGGGGCGTTTACGAGACCAAAGGGCATGACCTTGAACTTAAAAAGTCCTTGCGAAGTTTCGAAGGAGGTCATCTCTTTAGATCGGTCTGAAAGTGGGACTTGCCAATAACCTTTACTGAGGTCTAACTTGGAGAAATACGAATATCCCGCAAGTTTAGAGAATACCTCCTCAATATTAGGCATTGGCTCTGCATCAAAGATGGTACGTTTATTGAGCTGCCTAAAATCGATACAGAATCGAATTGACCCATCTTTCTTCTTAATAAGTACGACTGGGGATGAAAATGGGGCGTTTGAAGGTTCGATGACACCCAATTTCAACATGTCTTTCACCTCCTCATCAACAATTGATCGGGAGTGAAATGGAATGGGATACCCCTTAATTCTAATTGGTTCCCCTGATGTGAGTACAATATCATGTTGCACTCCATCTGTCTGCCCCGGGTTTTCGGACAAGACATCACTGAACTCCGAGAGTAAACTACCCATCTCTCGTTGCTGCTCTACACTAAGCATGCCCGATATGTCTACATCGGCTGCTGTCTCCCTACCTACACTAGTGGGAAAATACATGGGACTAGTGTCCTCACTACTGTCTTCCTCACTATCCTCAATAACTGCAACATTAACTACGGTTAACACCCCTTGTTGCCCATTATCGGTTCTACTGATATACTCTTTCAGCATATTCGCATGAAAGGTCTTTAACTTTCCGTTTATCTCGATACGGTAATCCATAGTGTTCACTATCCCTCTAACGTAAAACGGACCTTTCCATTGTAATAACAACTTGTTATTGTCGGTCGGGAGTAACAGTAACACCTGGTCATCGATCTTAAACTTCCTAGCTCTAGCTTTCTGGTCATAGTACCGTTTATACTTGGTACTTGCCTTAACTAACTGACTTTGAGCTATCTTACAAGTCTCCTCTAGTTTCTCCTTCAGATCTAAAACATACTGATATGTAGTCTTAACCTCATCACTATCTACTTCACCTGCCCACATCTCTCTAAGAATCCTCATGGGACCTCTAACTGACCTACCGTACAATAACTCAAACGGAGAGAATCCTAAACTCTCTTGTGGTACCTCTCTAAATGCAAACAATAAAGCATTGAGATACTTGTCCCAATCTTTGGGTCTCTCGGTACACATACGCCGTAACATTTGCTTTAACGTCCCGTTAAATCGTTCGACTAACCCGTTACACATAGGGTGATATGGTGTTGTCATGATTTGACGCAAAGACAATAACCTGCTTACTTCAGCCATAAGTTCTGACGTAAACTGTGACCCACAATCAGTCAGCATTTCCTCTGGTACACCTAGCCTACTGAACATATCAACTAATGCCTCAGCTACTCTCTCAGTTTCAATTGAGGGCAATGCTACTGCCTCCGGATACCTAGTTGCATAGTCTACCATGGTTAAAATGTACCTATTTTTCCTATCCGACACTGGAAAAATTGGTCCAACTATGTCTACGGCTACCCGCTTAAATGGTGTATCTATCAGTGGCATCTGACCTAAATGTACTTTGGTCACTCGACCTTTTGGTACTGTCCTTTGGCATACATCGCAGGACCTACAATACCTAGTTACATCTCCACTAACGCCTGGCCAATAAAATTCTGCCAATACTCTATCTGACGTTTTCTTTACGCCTAAATGACCTCCCATAATCGACTCATGAGCTACCTTAAGCACTGTCGTTCTATACTGGGTAGGTACCACTAATTGGTGAAACTGTCTACTACCACTATCTTCAAATTCTCTGTACAATAACCTATTCTTATGTACAAACTTACAACTACCGGACCCTTTACACTTCTTCACTACACCATCCTTGGCCTTCACCTTACAAGGACCTAATGACTCGTCTTGAGTTTGTGCTTCTATAAACTCCGCTTTAGATATGTCACCTACGGCTGCAGGAACCTTTAATTTTCTATAAGCCTGAGCTTGCTTCTGAACCTGCGCTCTAGTCTCTACGGCATTACTTATGCTACTTCTAAAATCGGACATTACCGGAAGTGCTGAACCATCTATGTTCCCTATCGTTAAATCATACATCGGGTCATCCATACATAGTGCCTCTGTAGTCCCTTTAAAGAAAGGTGTATCTACATCTATTCTCGCTATTGGCACGTGCTCTACCGACTTATTTAACAACATACACGGTGACTGTTTACCTACCAACTGGTCATCCGTAACTAAACTACGCCTAACTACCACACCTGTACAACCTGTATCCCTCATTACAATTACGTCCGTGCCATTCACTCTACCATCTGCCGTTGGAAGATTTGCATATGGAAAGAGACATGTTCCGATCTTCGTCATTACCCCATCCGCTTTAACACAACAGCTACTACTCTCGGTTTTAATAACCGGACTATTACTACCTCTGCCTCTACCTCTACCTCGGTTTTGACCACCTCTACCTCTACCGAAATTCCATGGGTTGTTAAAACCTTGGTTCTGACTCCCTACATTGTTGTCCACTCTACTATTTTCACTAAAATTGTCTACGACAGCGGACACTTTCACCGCTTTCCTACACTCATGTGAAGCATGATTCCCATTACAGTGACGACAACGAATAAAAGGTCTACCTATGTTACCACTATTGCTACCTCCTCTAGCACCCATCGAACTACCACCACCTCTATAGTTTCCACTCTGGCCTTTCTGTTTATGATCGTCCCCTTGCCTATCTCTAAAAGTTCTGTCTTTCGACACTACATTATGAGCTCCACCTCTAGCCTCGGCAAACTGATCTGCTTGAGTTGCCATTTCATTTACACTAGTTAGTTTTCTTTCTTTAAGAAATAAGAACAGATCTCTACTACAAACATTGAATAGCTGGTCCCGCAACAAGAAATCTATGAGGCCCTGATAAGTCTGCGCTACCTTCCCTAACTCTAACCACCTATCTAAGTAATTTCTAGATCTACTAATGAACTGAATAAATGACTCGCCTTTCTCAGGCAGACAAGCTCTAAACCGCTTTCTAAAACCTTCTTCAGTCAACTCAAATCTCTTTAAAAGAGCATCCTTTAACTTGTCATAGTCAAGAGCATCTACACTAGGTAATCTAGAAAATACATCTAAGGCCTTGCCTCTCAATAACGCACTTAAATGAACTGCCCACTTATCTTTGGTCCATTCCTGTAACTCAGCATAACGTTCGAACCGTAACAAGTAACTGTCCATGTTATCTTTGTCAGCATCAAAGTATGGTAACTTCGAACCTTTTAACTTCCCAGAATAACTATCTTTCCCTTCAGTTTTACTTTCCTTACTATGTGTCTTAGCTGCTTCCAACTCTAAAGCTAACTTATGATCAAACTCTTTTTTCTCCCTCTCCATCATCATATTAGCCTTAGCTAGTCTACCATCTGTTTCGAACCTCTCATGTTCTAACTCTTGCTTCTGCCTTACTATTCTACTTTCTAATTCTAACTTCTCTTTAGCTAACCTATCTTCTAATTCTAACTTCTCTGTGGCTAGTCTACTTTCTTCATCTCGCTTCTCTTTAGCTAATCTACTTTCTAATTCTACCTTCTCTGTGGCTAGTCTACTTTCTTCATCTCGCTTCTCTTTAGCTAACCTACTTTCGAATTCTAGCTTCTCTTTAGCTATTCTACTTTCTTCATCTCTTTCCTGCTTTGCTAATTCTCTTTCCTTAAGTCTAAATTCCCTTTCTCTAGCCTGTTCGTCTTTAACAAAGGTTCTAAGCTCCTCTCCAGCATAACCTAACTCCTTACCCATTTCCGTAAGATCCTTTATGGACGTCATGTCTATGGACATTGTGGACTACTAACTACAATAATTACAATACACACGTCACTAATAATTCTACTCACCTAACTACTAATTGTAAGTCACTGTGTCCTCAGTAAATACCTGGGCATCATCATAGGACAAGTTACATACACATTTGTACTAGCGCTAACGGTTATGTATAGATAGTATCTAGCTTCCACAAAACATATACACTACATAAAATATCTATATTTGATATTGGACATAACCTTAAACAATCATAGAAATGTGCATAACATGTACATGTATATTTACTTCTCCCATCAATATAAGTATACTCGAGTGTCACAACATGAGTAGAACGTCTTGTTCGCCAACCTAATTGGATACTATGTGTATATCAAGGGAGGTAAAACAAACACCCAAATTATTGAGCAAAAGTGCCTCAGACCCACTCGTGTAGACCACTGCGACCTCGCGCCAAGGAAAGAACGGACACAACAACAGTTTGGACTCACCCTACCCTTGTCGTGTCTTGACTTGTCTTCCAAGCTGTGGCCGTGATCGTCGACAGTCGCCTTGATGGATCAGAGGGTGGTACACAATTCTAAAATAATAAGTAGAGATTTAGTATATCATAATATAGATCACTTATTGATTCTTTCCCTCCGTAGTCGCCCAAAATCCCACTTCTGACACCAGTTGTCACAGGATGACCTTAGTGGTTGGGCTAACTCAGGAAAGAATCAATGACGGTGAATGCATTTACATAAGTTTAATGCAACTTTTAAAATATGTTTAATATATATACAATTATCTAAAAAAACAAGCGAATACACAAATGAACTATGAAAAGAATGTTCTCCTGAACGTTTAAGACGTTCTTAGTATTGTTATAAATACTGAATGTCTAAGACACTAAAGTGTTGTTAAAGATATAACAATGTTGATCTAGCGCGATAACTGTGATGCGCGAGAGCTCATGAAGATGATGATGCGCGAATTCAATGGATGATTGTCATCAAATGCCTTCTGTAAGGGTTGATGACGCGATGCAATGATAGTTAATCTCCACTGAGATTGTGAATGATATTCCTCCAGTGAGGACTGGTAACGGGCCCACCTTGTGTCCCGGGGGTTGTCGTTAGTAAAACCTGGCTGCGCAGGTACGGGGACCGTCTCCACCGCTTGTAACGTTAGTCGTGGAAGCTTAGCTCCACTCCTGGATATCCAAACCTAGATGGCTTACTCCAACCCTGGATGGCTTATATCCTGGATGGCTTAGATCCTGGATGGCTTAGGCTGTAATTATACATACGTTTTAGATGTCGGTTGACAAACATAACAATCTTGTATAATTATCATTACCCAAACAAATCATTATTCAATCAATATATGCAAGCTGTACTAATGAGGAGTAGCAATGTATACATATTCTACAACGCCATATGTACGCTATGTACGTCGCTGTTAATCAATGCCCCTAATACATGTAATATAAACATGATCAAATTACTCATATATTACACTCACTGAGTTATGCATGCACGCATTTATTCTGGTCACTCATCTCATTGTTAACTAATGTTGACAATCGTGTATTACAATCACCGAGTTATACGCCAACGTTAACTAATGCACCTAATATCCACTGTTATCAAATTAATATTGTTTTACAATTAATGATCAATTACAATAATTACATCTAATAAAGTAACTTCAAAATCATATGCTAGTCTAAAGTTATGTTTGAGAAACATCAATGCTAACCGGATGTCGTAACCGCCAAACAAGATGGCGCCGCCCACTGAATACAAATATACGATGAAAGTTTAATAAAACTACTAACCACATGTTGCCTGTGAAATTTGCCGTCCAATCTCTGTTCCCACAAAGTACTATCGATGATCCCGGCGATAGCTAGAAGACAATGGGTTTTATAGCAAACATTACGCCCAAATCATTATTTCCCCCGTTCAGTCCGTGACAAACGTGGCTAAATCTACAGTATTGAATCCACACGAGAGGCCCCTTATACAATTTTGCCGTTTAAGGAAAATATACCTATCCGTTTACATGCATTAGCACAAAACTAAACTTATGACACGGCCTCTCTGGCGGCCACTTAATATGTGCACGCTTTTACGTGTTACATGAATAGATCATGAATATTGTGAAATTGTTTCAACTCGAACAATAGATTTTGGGTGTAACCGATACAAGAGCTATATACGACCAGTACGCTCTACCCGTGACATTTTGTGACAGTTATGACCCTATCATTTTGCAACGCATTGCATGTATAGTGGTTGACCCATTTACAGTTTGCCACTATGTTTGCCTATTTGATTGTGCGATGACCTGACATATTGTGAACCCTATGATGACGTCTACCTAAGTCTTGGAAAGGTTTATATCGTTTAATGTGTCTTCAATCTTGTCTTTGACGTGCCCATAATGGTTTATTCTCTTGTTGCTCTGACGTTTGCTTAGTGATTGAGTACTTGCCTTGTGGCTTTCTGGGTTTTTATTGTTAAATTCATATATACATGATCATCTTTGTGTTATATACCATTAATGCTGCCTAGTGTGTTAGAGGATATAGCCTGGCGTGTATTCTTTATTTACATGGTCCCGTCTTATTGGGATAACAATAGGGTAAGAGTGAGATTTAGTTAACCTTGAACCGGGTTACCCCCTCCCCCCACCCACCTCACCGTTCCAAGACAGTACATCTATTTGTCAACCTTGTTATGCTTGTGATGTTGCGTACGTTGTACTATATACCGTATATGGAATTGTGTCAAACTTGATCACAGTATTTAAGCGTTCTAATGATTCCATCTACAATAAATACTGAAAAGGGAATCTCACGCCTCCTAGCATCGGCTTAAGCGATATTCTACTTTAAAGCCACGAAGATTGGGCTGATTTGTAGTCGGGGCAACTGTTTACGGCCGCCATACAGCACTAAACAAACGCTAGTGTGAATGTGAATAAATACTGAAAAGGAGATCCCTTGGAGGCAACAAACACAAACAAGAGATAAAAGCAGTTGATTCGGTTTTTATTGAGTCTGTTCATGAGAGGTAATATCGAGTGCAACACCTATCATGCCACATAGCGCCCGCTTAAGCGATATTCTACTTTATTAAAGCCACGATGATTGGGCTTGATGATCCCAAAAGACCAGTAAGTAATAAAATACTAGTTAACTGAATTGATGTATGCATGGATAATAACGCTCTATGAAAAGGGAACATTCAACCATATAGTGAAAGCCATAAAGACTAGAGTCACACAGTATGTCCTACATTATTGACCCTTTTCGCATTCGGTGGTGCAACTAAATCTTATGAAATGAAATTAGTGATGGGTTTTTACCTGGTCGATATTTGTGAAATTTAAAAACAACAACATTTTTATAAAAAAAAACATATACAAAAAAACAACAACAACACAATAACATCAAAATGTTCTCAACGACTGTATTTATTGTTCTTTGATTATTTTGTTTTTTATTTTTTACTTTATTGATAAAGCCCCGTTTGGTTACGGGGCAAAGAATAGGGCCAATGCAGATCCCGTTGGAGGGGAAGGCAGAGGGGTAGAACCGCCCCCTCCCCCCAAATTCATGTTCATTTTATCATTTGTGTTCATGCTCATTAAAGGTCTTCATCATGACCCCTGCATTGTTTAAGGTGCCATCTAGATCATATCACTAGAGCAGTGGCAGAAAAACTATAACGTGGCTCCAGCGTAAATGGAGTGTCTACAATAAAATATGCAGCAACTCTGCAGTTCATGGTGAGAAAGTTCTAGGCCCGTTCTCCATAATTTATCTCGATGTACATGGAGGATGAGCCTGGCATGTTCATTCCTGTTAGGCGCCATATAACCTTTCATGTGTTGGTGCGCCTTAAAACCCAATTCAATTCTATTCAATTTATTAATAAAAAATGACATTGATACTTAGAGCATTTTTTTAATTGTCCAGGTTTTAACACAACGACTAAACCGGAAGATGCTCTGTTCAGAATATACCATTTAACTTTTTAGAGGAAGTGTACATGTAGCAGGAATGATATTTCAGATGTGTTTTTTAAGTCAAGAAATGGTTATTCGGTTTTCAACCCTCGGGTTGGCGTTTTCTGTATATACCGGATTTCCATGAACGAATCTTATAATCTGAAAAGGATCAAACTTTGCCAGATGGCCCAAGCTGTTGTATAGTATACAGGCACTTGTTTTGAAATGGAGAAAATTTGATGTACAAAAACAGACGTATTGTATTGGTTACAAAAACAGACGTATTGTATTGGTTACAGCATAAAAGACGTGATGCGATTTAAGAAGGATTCTCAAAATTATTGCACAAAATGCATGTCACGTGCTGCAAAACTGACTAATTATCCATTCCTATGAAAATTGATAAGAAAGTCACTGAAAACAAGGGAAGCTTTAGACTGGTTTGTAAAAAAAAAGGCTATTAGATGTTCCGATATGTCTTTATTTCTGGGCTTGTAATACACTAACGATTTTCGTCAGCTCTCATTTGTTTATTATAAATCCGTCTTTACTCAGAATGACATTTACGCCCCATGGTATTGAATAAATCTCATTATAAGCTATCCGTGAATTAAATGGGGCTTCACAGAATTGAAATCCCTTGATGTTATTATTTACCACAGAGGTTGTCGTCGTGTTCCAAGCCTTACTTCACACGAGGAAGAGAATTATGTTGTGTTGATAAAAACAAATGTTGTTCACATGTTTTTATCATGTAAAAATCATGTAACTAACACACGTTATTATCATGTAACAAACACATGTTATTAGCATGTAACAAACACATGTCATTAGCACGTAACAGACACATGTTTGTATCAAGTGTAACACACGCATGTTATTATCAAGTGTAACAAACGCATGTTATTAGCATGTAACAAACACGTTATTATCAACTAACAAACACATGTTATTAGCATGTAACAAACATATGTTATTATCAAGTGTAACAAACAGATGCTATTAACATGTAACAGACTCATGTTATTAGCATGTAACAAACACATGTTATTAACATGTAACAAACACAGGTTATTATCATGTAACAAACACATGTTATTAGCATGTAACAAACACATGTTATTATCATCTAACAAACACATGTTATTATCATGTAACAAACACATGTTATTTTCAAGTGTAACAAACACATATTATTTAAGAAATAGAACATCGTTTACTGTGAATTATCATTTAATATATCACGGTTTGGAGTTCAATTGTAAACAATAATTTCACGAGCCCGAAGGGCGAGTGATATTATTTTTTACAATTGAACGACAAACCGTGATATATTATCGATAATTCACCGTAAACGATGTTCTATTTCTATTCTAATACCCCTAAAATGTGAAAATAACGCACACATTTGAAATCTTTCGCATTGCTTTGCTTTCTCTCCTAACGTTGCATACGTTACAATGCGGAATGCGCAATGCGCAATGCTTATTCTCCTAACGTCGCAAAAATTACAGTGATATATCGTTCAATATAACGAGATATTTTAAACTAGGCTATATAGTGCGGGTGTATTAGAATAACATGTAAAAATGAATGAATGGTGTTTTACGGCACGTCGACACATACATAGGTCATATTGTGCGCATAAACTGATTAAAGATGAAGATATGAAGTAGTAATTAAAAATTAATGTAAATATATAAAGATAAAACTATTTACAAATAAGAGATGATATGGTAGTAATATAAACTATATATGTAACAAGCACATGTTATTAACATGTAACAAACACATGTTATTATCATGTAACAAACACATGTTAAAAAAACTTATTATCATGTAACACACAGATGTTATTAGTATGTAACAAACACATGTTATTAGCATGTAACAAACAAGAACACGCACCGATTACTTATGGGAGACTGGACTGTACTGGACATGCGTCCTATTATTACCAACGTCTTCGGTTCTTTAGACTTTATCTAATTGGTTTATTTTTTCAAGCCCAGTTATCGACGTCATCAGCAGGTGCACGAGATGATCATCCGTAACGAAGATTTGTCTCGACTCGGTAAGTAAACACACGCATTTCAGCTCTAATTATCCGTCCATAAAGATATAATTATGCCTAAAGTATCGCAATCAATGGTAAAAAGACTCGGTCAATATTCACTTCTGCTAACACATAGCGAATTGAGAGCAGAATCAAAGAAAGTTATTTTAGCGAGATGATTCTCAGCGGAGTTTTTTCATTTTTAAATTTCTTTGATTCTGCTCTCAATTCGCTAAGTATTAACAGAAGTGAATATAAACCGAGTCTTTTTACCATTGATTGCGATACTTTAGGCACAATTATATCTTTATGGACTGAGAATGAGGGCTGAAATGTGTGTGTTTACTTACCGAGTCGAGACAAATCTTCGTTACGGATGATCATCTCATGCACCTGCTGATGACGTCGATTACTGGGCTTGTGTTTGTTTGTTCGTCATTTTACGTAAGCATACGTATATTTTAGAGAGCACATACAGTCGATACTGTGATATTAGGATAAAGAACTTACAACGTCAAATATCTGCGTCAGAGTAATTCCTATAGAAACATTGACCGGATGTGACGCGTTGAATACGGGTCTCGTGTGGTAGTCATAGTTATTCATGAGGTATTTATACAATCGTTGTTCATCAGTTGCTGCTCTATGCGTCTTTGTCTTATTGTTTATCCCAGCTGAAACAAAATGTTTCAATATAGTCAGTTATTATGATGAACAGTTCTTGACTTTGACAATTAGAAAGTTAATATTACACGTAAATGTCGTAACATCACAGGTTAAAGGGACACAAGGCAATCTTGATTTTTTAAAAATCTCTTGGCGTCCCGTTAGTTCCTCCATAACTTGCATTTGTTCAACCATTAATCAGCTAAATTGAGAAAGCATTGATATTTAAAAACATTTAAACATTTGGTAGAATAACCAAGGCAATTGAACTCTTTAAGTTTTTATTTAATTACATGCAAGCAGTTTTAAAGTCAGCATGAATCAGGAATAATAAATGGAGGTGTTAATTTTATTACTTGATATAAAACTCAAGATTGCCGTGTGTCCCATTAATAAAGAATGACCATAAAGGCTAATACACATGGACAATGTTGAGATGACCATGAACAAAACAGAGGATGCACAACACTCATACCAATTAGGATATATTTATAGTTTTATATTTAAACCTGTGTTTATTATGCAATTGCACGGATCAAATTTAATATTTTTAATAGCCAATTGCTAAAAAAAGCAAGTGCGAAGATTTTTTACTTGCTATTGTAATCAAGGTTTAAATAATTTAAAACCTCGATTCACTTTAAAGGGATTGCTATACATAGTGTAAATCATGACATGTTCACACTCAGCTAGATACAGGAATGTAATAATGTATATTATTATACCTCACTTATAACGCCCATGCTTAATCCCCATAGACAACAATGTGTAATTTCTTACTATCTTACGCGAGGGCGATAGTACAGGGTGATAGTAAAAAAATTATCACATGCGCAGCTTTGATGCGCGCTGTTTCGGTGGCGTCATCGGGTCAGTATGGCGAACTTGCTCTTTTTAACTCATCATAACTTCAAAAGTACTTGACCGATTTCAATAAACTAGCACTCATTTTCTTAGTTATGTTATTTACAATCCAACGATATAACTTTCATAACAAATTTCTGGGGGAAAAAAATGGAGTTTCGGCAAATACAATGCTTCACTGCGCAAACAAGCAGTGGTGCAGTCAATCAGGAAATGTGAAATCTGTACTGAAAATGAATCTTATTTGGATATTTAATATCACCCTCGGCTTCGCCTCGGGCGATAATCACATCCTCAGGGTGAACATTCTTACTACCACCCTCTCATGAATGTGATATTTATATAATTATGCTTGCTTCTATCCACCTGTTTAACTTAGATACATATGTTCGGTGCATAACCTAGTGGGTTTCTTTTATTACTTGAACAATTTATCAAGTGCTATTATTTTCTACTTGCAATCTTCAAATATCTACTTGCATTTAGTGTAAATAAGTGTTAAATTTGAACCCTGATTTGGACGATAAATAAGTGTTAAATTTGAACCCTGATTTGGACGATATACAAGTGAATTGAATGCAAATAATTATCTAGAGTCTGATGCAAAGATACATTTTGAAATCAAAATGGGTTAGGTGTAAGTCTCCTTCGATACTCATATACACGGTAATATAGACGGGTCCTGATACAAGCATGCTCTGATGTTTAATTTGTTGTGACTTTAATATTATGACTGTGATAGGTCTACTTCAATTATTGCTACTTCAATTATTGCAGGGTATTCGGCTTTTCCATTCAATTAAATGTCGTATTCCTAATTCGATAACTCAATTATGTGAGTTATATGATTGCTTCTTGGTAACAACAACTGGTATCGGTCAAGCACATGTCAAGCCATCCGACCATGTGATGTCAGTTGCTGAACTGCTCATGGAAATAAATAAAGATACTAAAAATTCAAATGTAACGAATACCAACACAACATATTTGCAAGGTTTTTGAACTGTGCACGTCAAGCCATTGATTTATAATGTACCCATGGTGTAGGTATCTTTTACATTAATAAAGAGATCATGGCGTAGGTATTTTTAAACCCAAACTACATATACCATTGATTTATAATTGACGGTGTAAGTAAATTTATTATTATAAACCACGGTGTACGTATTTTCTAGACCCAAAGCATTATCTTGATTTACAATCATGGTGTCTGTATTTTGGAACCCAATCTATTATAATAATTTAGAATTCACGTGGTAAGTATTTTAAAACCCACGCTTTAACAGTATTTATAAATCATGGTATCGGCATTTCAAAACTACAACATGGATCTATAGAATTCAGGGAGTATATAGGTACTGTGGAACCGTAACTATTTACATCTATTTAGAATTCATGATGTATGTTTCTTCGGAATTAAAGCCTTTAAATCTATAATACATTGTGCAGAGTTTTGTAATTCATTCCTTTAAGTAGATTACGCAATCACAGGTTTCTTATACATTATGTAGGATAAGAACCTTGTACCTGTAAGGTCAGAGTTTGGAATTAAAGTATTTAGAAGTATACAGTATACAGCGCGTAAAGGTGTTAACATTAGTAATTTAGTTTAGGATTAAAACCATACGAGTTATTCAGCATTCGTAATTTAGGAGTAGAGCGTCACAGGGGTCAACAAACGGGACATCATCAAACGGTATCATAATGGGTTTTAGACTGAAGGACTAGTTTCAATCCTTCCACCACCCCTGGATGAAAAGGCAAACAGAGGATTTATTGCATACCGGATAAGGTTATCCGCGTTTTACATGAAAGTCTGATCTTACACATGGGGGAAGATAAAAGTCGTGCGCTGATACCATCAATAACAGCTTCATGACGTATAATTGCGCAAATAAAATGCACAAAGTCAGTACCTGGTGACGTCAGTGCACAGAATGTGAATGATATGCAAGAAAAAGAATCAATAATGGGTATCCAGTTCAGATTGAGAAATTCCAACCCTTTGTATAACTTTTTTAATCGGAACCTCGGCAGAGCCTCGGCTGAGATAAAAACAATTATATCTCGTGTTGGAATTCATGATTTTCACCGGATACCCTTTAAACCGATTTTTATAACCTGCGATGATGCGCCATCGGTTTTGTTCTAGGTTAACATTCACAATGATGTAGATTTTAATTCGAGCTATTATATTTTAATAAACAGTCATAATGTAATAATTTGAATGCAAGTTTTTGTATATAATTAACATTCACCATGTAAATTCAATCCATTACAATCACTATCCATTTTCAGTAGAATTGAAATCACTCATGCGACAACACCACACGCAAAATGGTTAACAACAGGGGTACCGCAATTTTATTTAAAGAAATAAAACTACATTAAAATATCTACAATGAATAGAAGCTGAACCATTATTCTGAAAACAACAAGTGACATTTACAGCTGTATTACAGAGCAATGACGTTCAGAGAATACGATGACTTTTATAGTATTCGTTTCATCGAATATAATGATCAGTTTCAAGAAAATGACAGAATTAGACCTTTTGTCCAATTCTTTTTAGGAAAGCACTTTAAGCAGTAATATCAATGTCTCTGTATTATTTCTTCCAGACCACTGGCTATGGTGGTTCTGTTATATTACACAGAAATGACTCATCAATATGTTTCATCACGTTGTTGGACAAGCCAGACGGATCATTTAGCCATAAGTTAATATCGCCCATAGGATTACGTCCGCTTTAGATCACGGTGGCGGCAATCCTTGTGGACAAATTTAAATGCAGAGTCTTGGATTGGAAAAAAACAACGACCGTCAGTCAAATAATTCTTATGCCAGTTTTAAAAACTGCGACCCTGTCTGCTGTCATTGAAACTGACGTGTCTTAAGAGAAAAGTAGCATCTACTAAAGAGATAAAACATTCATCTGACGATAAGCACATATGTTTTAAAGTATGCTATCAAATGTTTATGCCATCTCAAAATGTTCGTAGCTTTTCTTAGTTGTTCAGCTCTACTGACCATAGGCCAGGTGAGCTAATGCGATAACGTTGTCAGGCATTCGTCCGTCTGCTAAGGTTTTCTGCTGGGCACTTTTGCCCCTCCAATTTTATCCGATCTTAACCAAACTTGATAATAACTGAGTTATAGCCACTGAATTATCGAACATTGTATACTTTTGCTTTGTTGCAACACAATTTTGTTACCAATATAGCAATTATCTTTACCAAACATGTTCAGGATGTTGATAGAGGATCTTACATGAGTACTCATTCATTATTGAATTTATTAAACGAAATGATATAATGCGAGGCTCTTGCCTTTTTGCTAACGAGTTTAATACATTCAGTAATGAATGAGAACGAATATTAGATTCTATTTATTACATAACTCACATATCGACTGTTATTGCATTTTGCCTGTCGCTTTAACACGCGAAACCGACATAAACCGTGGGAATTGGATCATGGTCATTATCGTTTTTTTTTGACAGCTCATACTAGGCTTATTTGCATACTTATATAACTAGTAGTATATCGAAAATATAGAATGGTGTTATTCCACTCCCAAACCGTAAGTTATGTGATAAATATCAATAAAGCTCGGACAAGTTCATCCCTAACCGCTCATTCCTCATGTCACGGTCGTACACCCATCCCTTACCGCTCACTCCTCATGTCACGGTCGTACATCCATCCCTAACCGCTCACTCCTCATGCCACGGTCGTACATCCATCCCTAACCGCTCACTCCTCGTGCCACGGTCATACATCCATCCCTAACCGCTCACTCCTCATGCCACTGTCGTACAACAAAGCTATATTTTGGTTATATAAGACTTTGGCACAAATTAAAAAAACAAAACTAGTCATGTCAGACCAGAAGCAGCAGATTTATGTTCCTTGAAAATGCTATATTTTCTTCATGAAATCTGTAGCTACTTCAGTTTAAATCCGATAATTTCCAAACGTGTTCACAATGTCAATTTCAATAAAAGCTCAGACGAGTTTGAAAACCAGCATATCGGACAGCCTTCGTTTTGTTTTTCACTTGATTTCCGCCAAATTTGTCAGGACATGTTTATCAATGACATACAATCATTAAAACAACCATGCAACCATAAACAAGTAGAGCGATATTCGCTCGGGTCTCTTCTGCTTAGTTTACAACTTTAATTTCACATTAACGGGAAGTGGGGTGGGGTGGCGGGGTAGGGGTGGGGAGTGTTTCCGGGGTTGGTGAGGGGTGGGGTGGGGTGGTTGGGGAAGGGGTGCGGTGTGAATGGACAACATGCATTCTTCTGAGCCTTAGATTATAAAATGGAAAGTATTAACTAGATACATCCGATGGTTAACTGTCACGCTGGAATCTCAATGGAGTTTTCGTTTTTCTTTGTTCTTTAAATATATTTTTCGTGCAATATAATCAATAATTAAAAAAAGACGAGTATATTACCACCCGGAAGTACTTTCTAGCCGGTCTGACAACTTACATGAAACTTGCATTCAACGAAAATGTTCATTCATACGGTGTAACACCAGTCAGGAAGTACTTCCTAGTTTTTTATTTCATTTTTAAATCTTACCTGTTGTTTAAGTATTATGTCTGTTGTCATGAATAGTAAGTATTTTACTGTGTTTGTAAGGACTATTTCTTTGGAGAGCACAGATGTGGTTTTGAAATATGTGTATTTCAAAATACGCAGTGTAAATGAATGACGCGAAATGTTGAAAAACTGAATCGGTATTTTATTCCAGATATAGGACCATTTATGAATGTCATTTAAGCGAACGAGTGATGTGGAACTAGTCAGAAGTAGCTTATTTTACATTGTGTTCAATGGGCTGAATTTCACCGGTCTGACACAATACGCGATAACGTCGTGCTTCCTAATGAACAGGAAATTATAATGTTCATCACCCGATATATCTGCAGGTCCATTCTGATGAAAGCTCACGTGATATGTTATTTGGTAATGAATCGGAAAACTGGGTCACGTTCGGTATTACTGAAGCAACCTACATGCAATAAATACATGAAATAGGGTTTGATGCCCGTTAAAACATCATACAATATTGGGACAGTAACCTTAGAGGGAGTTGAGATGAAGGTTAACGTTTCCCATCAGACACAACACTGCTAGAGAGCGCGCTGGCCATATGCCTGAAGCTCTAAAGCCAATTACTACCGAGCTACGGAGGCCTCTTAAACATACAGGCAATCATAAGGAAAACCTGCAATATTTGATTAATAAAACGTATAATACAATTTATATTATTGATTGAATGTAAACAATTCCACTGAACCCTCTACAGATAAATATGTCCACAGTATCTAGTTTGGTGACACATTCGTCCACCAACAAAACGGTTGTACACTTCTATATGCAATATCAGTTGTTTCTATTACACATCTGCTTTGCTACTTTAACTAGTTTTGTTGAGTTCAACATGTGTTACCCTAGCTGCTCTTTAGGTTATACTAGCGTAAATAGTTCTCCATGCCCCTTCCATAGCAAAGTGAGGATGTTGACAACCTGTTAAAAACTCAAACCTCGTTAGAATTTAATGGAACTTACTTTCTCATGCAAATAAACATGTCCGTTATTAAACATCAACAAGGAAATGGGTGGTTGAATATCTTCTAAGAAAGATGTCTTCATATATACGAACACTGGGTCAAAGGTCAAGCAATTGACCCCTTGCAATTGTATACCCTTTCTTCTTTCACTTTTGAAATATATCTAAAACTGTCAAAAGCATGATTTGCTGCATTTCCAAATATAAATAACATATCCGGAAAACACTTACAGCCAAAAAATAAAAGCAAACTGCAATAAAAAAGCTTTTAAAGAAAAAAATCTCTCTTTAATAGAAAACATTTGACTGTACCAGACGAGTAAGGTTGATTTACAGTAATCAGACCTTTACTGTCATTGTAAAGCCAGTAAAACGACGCCAGAAATGTGCTATATGTCATTGTAAAACGCCGGAACATTTGTTCTATGTCTTTGTAAAACGGCACCAGCACATTCCTTACTCTATTCTTTACTATGGCATTGTAAAACGGTACCATCGCATTCATTACCCTATGTTTTACTATGTCATTGTAAAACGGCACCAGCACATTCCTTACTCTAGTTTTTACTATGTCATTGTAAAACTGCACCAGCGCATGTCTTTCTCCACTCTTTACTATGTTATTGTAAAACGGCACCAGCACATTCCTTACTCTATTTTTACTATGGCATTGTAAAACTGCACAAGCACATTCCTTACTCTATTCTTTACTATGTCATTGTAAAACGGCACCAACACATTCCTTACTCTATTTTTTACTATGTCATTGTAAAACTGCACCAGCGCATGTCTTACTCAACTCTTTACTATGTCATTGTAAAACTGCACCAGCACATTCCTTACTCTGTTGTTTACTATGTCATTGTAAAACGGCACCAGCACATTCCTTACTCCACTCTTTACTATGTCATTGTAAAACTGCATGAGCACATGTCTTACTCCACTCTTTACTATACCATTGTAAAACGGCCCCAGCACATTCCTTACTCTTTACTTTACTATGTCAATGTAAAACGGCACCAGCACATGTCTTACTCCACTCTTTACTATGTCATTGTAAAACTGCACCAGCACATTCCTTACTCTACTCTTGACTATGTCATTGTAAAACTGCACCAGCACATGTCTTACTCCACTCTTTACTATGTCATTGAAAAAAGCACCAGCACATTCGTTCTATGTCATTATAAAAAGGAACAAGCACATTCTTCTATGTCATTGCAAAACGGCGCCAACACAGTCTTTACCCTGATGTCTACTATGTCATTGTAAAACTGTACCAGCACATTCGTTCTATGTCACTGCAAAACGACACCAGCACATTCGTTATATTATGTCATTGTAAACTTTTACCAGCATATTCGTAACCTTATGTCTACCTATGTCATTGACTTGTTGGCGGCGATAAGATAAGATCGCCCGGCGATAAGGTAAGATCGCCTGGCGGCGAGAAGATAAGATCGCCGCCTCTATTTCAGACGGTGTATTGGAAATGGTATGGGTTTTATTAATTGGTATGGGTTTTGACAGTGTTTCATGTAGCAGTTGATACCTGTTCTATTTGGCTTGCACCTTCCGGTGCTAGCCTGTATAATCATTTCGGTTGTTCAGCGGAAGTAATAGCTACGGAAGTAACCGCTTCTTCTGCACATAGACGCTTGTTTCCGTTTAGTCTGGTTCTCCGACTGACTGGCGCTTGCATTCGCAACAACTCGTATACTGCCTCGCAGCATTCCTCGAATGCAATACACAGGTTTCCATATTGGCTACGTCATCGCACCTTAGATTCTCGCCAAAACCGCCAAAACAAGTTTGCCTTCAAAATCAAAGTTATCATCCAAATGTTGCAATGTTATTCAGCGATTGCTCCAAAATAATAGTTTATTTACAAGAAAGCAGTGATAAAACCTTCATCTGCATTGTAAAAAACAAACACTCAACGCACATTATACATCAACACGTGTGGCAGCGGCCATATTGTTTACATAGCAACATTCACTATTTTCTGTGCCGTTGCCTTCCGGCTAACAGAATGTCAAGATGTTGAACATACCGAAGCGCCGTGATACACAAGAGGCGGGATCCCAAAGAATGACGGGATTGGCCTAGCGTTCACGAGTGTGGCGCTTGTTCTTCGTTTACACAGATAGACGCTGGTTTCGGTTGTGTAAGTTTTCCCGCCAAAGAATGGTCCACTTTCGAAGATAGGGTTCTGAAGGGTTCATACATTTCCATTTTCTCATATTGCTTAATACCATACTTCATACATACCCATTTGTTTCATTAACATTGTTGTTCTAAACATTAAAATGTCTTGTTACTTCATTAGTCCCAATTCCATTACATAGTCTACCAAAGAAATTATTTTTACGCCGATATGTGATACTTTGTGTCATAGTTATCTTGTTTCTTTTCATTATAAAGTTCGCGCTAGGAGAGAGGGTCTACGGAAGTCTCATTCTTTGGCAATTTCTCTTTTACACATTATTTAGTTAATCTAATAATCACGGACCGGAACACGTCGCCAATAGGATGCTATGAAGACAGAATACTGAATTGTTATAAAGCAATAAAAGACTTGTGTTTATTGTAGAAAGCTTTTAATCTGAATCGGAATTACATTAACCCTTAACCCGCTACATATATATAATGGACTGTTCTTTCTTTGAATTAAGACCATTCCATTAATGTCACAAAGGGGTGTTTTAGGGGAAATGACTGATCATCCGCCGGACATTATAAACCCTGATCAGCTTACCCGCAGGCTGATCTGTGGTTACAATGGACTCAAAGGCAATTATAGTTTATGGACATAGACGGAATAACAAGTTCGACAGTGGGAAATCCGGATTACTTAGAGTTTGTATTGGTTGTGCATTATTCACAAAGAAAGATCCAAATAAACAAGTGATATTTATGTATGATGCATGTAATGCACTCGGGAGATTGCGAATATGTTTACCGAACACGTCCATCGTGAGTGATCTCCTCGTGAAATTCAACACTGTTGAAAAAGCGTGTCGGTTCAATGGTCTGTCCCTATACTATTGCCTAATACAATTAGGCCATATATTGCAATGCTCCCGTAATATGAAACGCAATGTTTTTTTTGTCATAAAAATCTGGCATAACAGATATGTTTAGAATAACATATAATGCTATTTAATAAATAGAGGATATTTGTTGTTTTGGAGTGAATAACATATTTTATTTCATCGAGATGAAATAAAATATGTTATTCATGACAAAACAACAAATGTTCTTTTTATTTTATGATTTTACAAACAATTATTTAAGCAATTTGAGTAACTAAACCGTTTTACGCTTCTTTCCTAGTCACAATGTCGTAACGAAACGTTACATGATGTCACCTTTTTTGAAACCATTAACGTCACAGAAAGAAATTAATTAAATAAACAGTGGATTTAACAGTATAACAGAAGGAATATCTTGTGTTACTGTGCATGCATTTGTGTTGGTTGTACATTAAAAAAGTAGTCCCGGCAGCTACTGTGGAAATAAATCTCTATATTCCACAGTGTGGAATAACACTTTTATTTCACTGATAAAACACATTATTTCATTGCTTATCATAAAATAAAATGACGTAATTCTAGGTGTGGAACTTGACACTAATGACTACATACGAAGCCAGAGTAAATATATCAATATTACAATTTCGAAACAGTTATATGTCATTATTCTGTTTTGCTAATACAATTTGTCTGATATAAGTATTCGGTAAAATCGAAGCACTCAGTAATGAGCATTGCTCGTGAAAACTGGCACTGAAAGCTCACTGGCCCATCTAAACAATTAAGTTCCTGTCGTTTGGATACGATCTTTTCAATACTGGTGTCATGTCATCTGGTGTGACTGATGCAATCATTTCTATGCTGATATCATGGTACCATGTCATCTGGTGTGACTGATGCAATCATTTCTATGCTGATACCATGGTACCATGTCATCTGGTGTGACTGATGCAATCATTTCTATGCTGATACCATGGTACCATGTCATCTGGTGTGACTGATGCAATCATTTCTATGCTGATACCATGGTACCATGTCATCTGGTGTGACTGATGCAATCATTTCTATGCTGATACCATGGTACCATGTCATCTGGTGTGACTGATGCAATCATTTCTATGCTGATACCATGGTACCATGTCATCTGGTGTGACTGATGCAATCATTTCTATGCTGATACCATGGTACCATGTCATCTGGTGTGACTGATGCAATCATTTCTATGCTGATACCATGGTACCATGTCATCTGGTGTGACTGATGCAATCATTTCTATGCTGATATCATGGTACCATGTCATCTGGTGTGACTGATGCAATCATTTCTATGCTGATACCATGGTACCATGTCATCTGGTGTGACTGATGCAATCATTTCTATGCTGATACCATGGTACCATGTCATCTGGTGTGACTGATGCAATCATTTCTATGCTGATACCATGGTACCATGTCATCTGATGTGACTGATGCAATCATGTCTATGCTGATACCATGGTACCATGTCATCTGGTGTGACTGATGCAATCATTTCTATGCTGATACCATGGTACCATGTCATCTGGTGTGACTGATACAATCATTTCTATGCTGATACCATGGTACCATGTCATCTGGTGTGACTGATGCAATCATTTTTTATGCTGATACCATGGTACCATGTCATCTGGTGTGACTGATACAATCATTTCTATACTGATACCATGGTACCATGTCATCTGGTGTGACTGATACAATCATTTCTATACTGGTACCATGTCATCATTTTTATTTTAGAAATAGTGTTTTCGATAATACTACCATGTAATCTAGTGTTGTTGATACGGTATATTCAAGAGTAACGCCATCTGGTGTTTGCAGTCTGATGCTATTATTTGTTTAACCACTTGTAGGTTGTTTGTTTGTTTGTTTGTTTGTTTGTTTGTATGGTGTTTTACGTAATTTTCAATACATGTAAGGTTATACATGACGGTCGATTTTTTGTGGTGGATGCATACCAACCAATTTTCCTGGGTAGAACCAGTACTGTACACCTCCCGTCATCCGTAAGAATCGACACTTCCTCACTTACAAGACGAACCCACAGTGGGATTCGAACCCGCAGCGGTGAGAGGTGAAGGTTAACAACGCAACGTCGTTAACCATTCGGACACGGAGACGCTTTGTAGGTTGTAATTGAATCATCAATTGTAATTACTTAGCGACCGAAATAAAATACAAAAACTAAATAAAATGTAATTGTGCTCTTTCTGCCAGTTTCCGACTAATCCAATTCTTGGTTCCTAATTTTATAATGGAACCCAATTACAGCAGCGGTACTCAATCCGTATCAATTATCCACCGAGTTCCAATTACAGCAGCGGTACTCAATCCGTATCAATTATCCACCGAGTTCGGTTAAAGAAAGATGGTCTGCTCTCGTTACTAAAGCAACTAATAAACGGAACCCCGTTTGTCAATACTGCATTGAAACACAGCTAAAGATTAGTTTCGGAATTGGCGATTGATATACATCAGATCAGATGTATTACATCCACGAGAGATTCAATGATATGATATGCTTGTTCATTATTTTAAACAATAACTTCACATTTTCTGCTTGTTTTCGTGTTATATGTTTACCACCAACAATCGAATGTAGTTCCTATAATAAAAGGTAATCCCTCCTTTTCTGATGGAAATGGGCAAAAAGTTCTTTTCGTTTGTTTACTGAACAGGTGAAGGGTACAGCTGTTTTTATTGCTGGTTGCTCATAAAGTGTAAGCATAGAGTCGAAATTTCGAAAATGTTCATCAGTGATCCAGTCAAACCTTTTAATATGCTTCTTATACATATAACCACAAAATGGAATAGAAATGGGCAGTGTCCCCCTACTTATAATGCCCATTTCCATAAAAAAAGGAGGGATTAATTTTTATTATAGGAACTACATTCGGGTTTGCTTTGAATTAGTGGTGGTAACCCTATCATCACTTTAAACATGGTCCTGATATTTGATCTCCTTTGCGTTGATCATTGAATTACATTAAGATAGTGTGTTTAAAACCTTCTTGCATCTCACAGCTGCTGGTTCGAATCACACACGTCTTGTAAGTGAGAAAGTGTCGGCTATTACGAATGGTAGGAGGTATACAGAACTGGTTTTATCCAGGAAAATGTGGGTTGTCTGCCTCCACCACTAAAAGCGACCGTCATATATAGCTAAAATATGCTGAAAATGACGTAAACACCATTCAACCAACCATCAGTTAGTTCTTGTATCAATATGATGTTTTTAAAACAGTTTGATTTCCCCAAAAATACTTAAACAATGGTATTTTCCTTCATTGATACTTACACATTTTATTAAAATACATTTTACTACAAAACAGAGTTTGCAAGGGTTCATAATTATGTATTGACAAGCATCCTGATATAGAGAAACAACAACAACAAAAACAACTAAGATGAACCAAATGGCTGGAACACGTCTTTCAGCAGACTTCGTGTGACTCATGCATCGTCTCGGAAAGTAATCTGCGATCACATGATAATTTGTCACATGACCATAGCTAATATATTAAAATGGTGAACAGAAATGAAGACCGTGACCTGACACCACTACTGATACGGGGAGTTGCTGATGGAGTGATAAACAAACGAACGACAAACCGTTTACTTTGGACATTTTTAATTTCAGGTCGATTGTTTAGAGCTGAGATTTTGGAAAGTTCTGGTAAGCACAGACGCTATTCTGTAACCCTAGGGATAACTTAAAGGGACACACGGCAATCTTTATTTTTAAAAACTCACGGCGTCCCGCTAGTTTTTCTGCAAAACTTGCATTTGTTCAATCATTAAAATTTCTTATAAGAATAATATTGAGCAATTTGTTTTTGTATATTATTTCTTTTTGATATTATTGCACCAGTAATATATTAAAACTGTTAGTATAATAAAACGAAATAGTAAACAGGTTGTGTCACCATTATAAAAGCCGAGTCAGAAAACATAAGTGTTTACAAAGGATTGTCACTATAAAGAAACCATTGAGTTCGCAGCTTCAAGTAGACATATCATCACATCACACACCAAAACACACAGATAAAAGTCCAGACTCCATTGTGCCTATAATCGTCGGGTAGGACGCCTGTCGTAGGCGGACGAACTATAATCTTTAGAAATACACACAGACACACACACACACACACACACACACACACACACACACACACTTTTAAGTTTTAATCGTTTTCAAAGGTTCTTGGTATTTGCTTAGACGTAGAGGTTGCATGTGTATGCAAGTAACGACAACTCTGGGCTAAACATTTTTTGGAGAGAGTTATATTGCTGAACAAAATAAACAGATTATGCGAAGCAGTCGAGCACGTACGTTAAATCATTTATTATTTCTCACACCTTTATCACATGTTTATTATTTCTCACACCTTTATCCCACGTTTATTATTGTTCAAAACTTAATCACATGTTTATTATTGCTCACAACTTTATCACATGTCTATTATTGCTCACACCTTTATCACATGTGTATTATTGCTCACACCTTTATCACACGTTTATTATTTCACACACCTTTATCACATGTTTATTACTGCTCACACCTTTATCACATGTTTATTATTTCTCACACCTTTATCACATGTTTATTATTGCTCACACCTTTATCACATGTTTATTACTGCTCACACCTTTATCACATGTTTATTATTTCTCACACCTTTATCACATGTTTTTATTATTGCTCACACCTTTATCACATGGTTATTATTTCTCACACCTTTATCACATGTTCATTATTGCTCACACCTTTATTACACGTTTATTATTGCTCAGACTTTTATCACACGTTTATGTTTTCTCACATCTTTATCACAAGTTTATTATTGCTCACAACTTTATCACATGTTTATTATTTCTCACACCTTTATCACATGTTTATTATTCCTCACACCTTTATCACATGTTTATTATTTCTCACACATTTATCACATGTTTATTATTCCTCACACCTTTATTCCATGTTTATTATTGCTCAGACCTTTATCACTCGTTTATTATTGCTCACAACTTTATCACACGTTTATTTTGCTCACATCTTTATCACATGTTTATTATTTCTCACACTTTTATTAATGCTCAGACCTATATCACATGTTTATTATTTTATTATTGCTCACAACTTTATCACATGTTTATTATTTCTTACACCTTTATCACATGTTTATTATTTCTCACACCTTTATCACATGTTTATTATTGCCCAAACCTTTATCACACATTTATTATATCTCGCATCTTTATCACACGTTTATTATTGCTCACAACTTTATCACATATTTATTATTTCTCACATATTTATCACAAGTTTATTATTGCTCACACCTTTATTACACGTTTATTATTGCTCACACCTTTATCGCACGTTTATTATTTCTCACACCTTTATCACACGTTTATTATTGCTCAGACCTTTATCTCATGTTTATTATTGCTCAGACCTTTATCACACGTTTACTATTGCTCACACCTTTATCACACTTTTATTATTCCTCACACCTTTATCACATGTTTATTATTGCTCAGACTTTATCACATGTTTATTATTGCTCACACCTTTATCACATGTTTGTTATTGCTCACACCTTTATCACACGTTTATTATTTATCACACTTTTATCACACGTTTATTATTGCTCAAACCTTTATTACATGTTTATTATTGCTCACACCTTTATCACATGTTTATTATTATTGCTCAGACCTTTATCACATGTTTATTATTGCTCACACCTTTATCACATGTTTATTATTTCTCACACCTTTATCACACGTTTATTACTGCTCAGACCTTTATTACATGTTTATTATTGCTCACACCTTTATCACATGTTTATTATTTCTCACACCTTTATCACATGTTTATTATTGCTCAGACCTTTATCACATGTTTATTAGTTCTCACACCTTTATCACATGTTTATAAGTTCTCACACCTTCATCGCATGTTTATTATTGCTCACACGTTTATCAAATGTTAATTTTGCTCCTACGTCACATATCTATTACTGGTATATTCGTATGTGTGTAACTGTTAACGCCAAATGTAGTGGCGATGAACATGTATATATGTTTGAGCCTGAATAAAAATTTAGAGGAACTGTTCACAGCTATACTAGATATGTATTATTTATCAGTTTTATTATTGCCCGGACTTATATCACACATATATTATTGTTAACATCTATATCCGAGACAGGAGTTTTCGCGACTTGTAAGTGAGGAAGTGTCGATTTTACGGATGACGGGAGGTGTACAGTACTGGTTCTACCCAGGAAAAGTGGGTGGTCTGCCTCAGCCACAAAAATCGACCATCATATATAACTTACATGAGTTGAAAATGACGTAAAACACCATACAAACAAACAAATCAATATCGTGCTCTTCTCTGTGTGAATGTATGTATTTCATGAGATGTATGTTAAGCTGATGTTAACGCCTCATTGTTGATGGCGATGACAATTGTGTAATGTTTGTGTAATGTTTGTGTAATGTTTATGCCGTAATAAAGGATCGGTGTAAGAGTAGCCCAAATACTTACACAATTCCCCATTCGTATCTCAATAGACTAATTTTCACATCTCCGTTTTCATTTTCATTTTTCCGATTCTGAAAGGTCTATTAGATACCACTTTCAGGAATACAAATCAAAACCAAACACGAGGATGTGTAGACTTGACTTTAACCTATATAGGAAAATACTCATTAATTTGTTTGCCATAAAAGTCTAGAATACTGGACGATGCAATCATAATCGGACACACAAGGATACATTAATGAATGACTAAATACTAAAAACTGAAGTAAATACCCTAAGTGTGCGGAATTTGGCAACACTATTGGGGCATAGCGTGACTAGCTTTATAATAAGAACAATTCACATGGCTTTATTTCTGTTTTGCGGAAAACATAAGGTGAAGGCAATAAAAGCATTCTCATAGAAGTTCGAAATTAACAATTAGTGCAAGCAAAAGAAGAAGAAAAAAAAGAAGATTTTTCCCACGAACCCGACAATCCATAATTAACCCGTCGACCCTGTATCCTTTTATTGATACAGTAACAATAAAAGAAATGCTATTAACGAATATTGATTGGTGGATACAAACAAACATCACGCAGTGTTATGCCTTCCATTGTTTTCTCCAACCGTTATACATTGTTTAATGATTTGAAATATAACTTGTTGTTTAATACTGCAGTATCATTCTGTATTATATACTTTAAATGCCTGTATGTATTACGGTATTTATTTCCATATTTGTGTTAATTAACATGTATTAATTCCCATTATTGTATTAATGAATATACCTCCGCTTCACCGAGTGAATTGGTGCTATATAGGAATCACGCTGTCTGTAACGAAGCGTCGCGTAGCGCCTAACGTCACATTTTCTAGACGAAAACTATTGTGTATATAGTATATTAGTCTAATTAAAGCGTCCCAATGATCAGTACATGAGAAATGCTTATTAATAAATGCATACGGTGTCAGACCAGTCAGGAAATACTTCCGGGTCGTAGGGTGCTGAAATAGTTCCTTGAAAGAATCCAAAGTTTGTAGTTTGCATGTGTTTTCCCCAAGATTAGTTTCTATTTCATTGTTAAATCTAACCTGAGGTTAAAGTAGTATGTCTGTTGTCATGAATAGTAAGTATTTTACTGTGTTTGTCAGGTTTATTTCTTTGGAGAGTATGAGCACAGAGGTTAGGTAGAGATGTGGTTTTGACAGATGTTTATTTCAAAATACGCATAGTGTGAATGAATGACGCGAAATGTTGAAAAACTGAATCGGTGTTTTATTCTGAAAATGTATCGGTACTGACATTTTGACATGACGCGACTCTAGGAGGAGTCTTACTTTGTATCGAAAGCCTGAGAATCTGTAAATTTTGTACGCGATGATGGGTTTTACAATCTGAAACTGAAATATACAGAAATTTGTGGAATTTAGCATTTATTTTAGTTTTTTGTTAAACATGGTGTAAATCCCACCCATTTTTCTTCATTAATTCAGATGAAATCACTATGCAATGGCATACAATTGTAATTTAACACATTAATTTGGTATTTTGTTAGAGATAATGGTATAATCCACTGACATATATACTATTCTGGTGTGTGATTCAGTTTGTCTTGCTGTTGCCCAAGACTTGAATGTATTAGTGGCCTTTAAAACTGCTACAGGCATATGGGGTAGGCTTAGCTTTTGAGTAATTACTTCAATTTTGTCTCTTTTTTCTGGCATTTTACAGCCCAACTGTATATTTTATTGGACATTGTGCATGTAAATGTGCTCCAAAGCAGTCTTATGGTCTATTGTGTGCCTCAAAAGTGTTGGAATTTAACAGAATGTCTGTTTCTCCATGAAAAATGAAGAAATTTCATGCATGAGTGATTTTGATATCTATACCTCACATTATGTGTATATTTGAGTTTGGTATATAGAAGGCAATGTTTGAAAACTTTACTTGATGGAAATATACCAAACGGTTAATTTATTTTGGCATTTTTTCAAGTTTTGTATAACGCGTCTTAAAATCCTTGATTTCTATTAGCCGAATGGGTCTTTGCATGCAGGAATTGAACCGAAAATATAATAGGTCCTTGCCAAAGCATCTGATTTTCCATTCGGTAAACCTTATTGGTCAGTTAGATGTATGCGATAACTATTTTTGACAAATGTCGCGACTCTTTTAGGTGTCAGACCAGTCAGGAAATACTTCCGGGTCGTAGGGTGCTGAAATAGTTCCTTGAAAGAATCCAAAGTTTGTAGTTTGCATGTGTTTTCCCCAAGATTAGTTTCTATTTCATTGTTAAATCTAACCTGAGGTTAAAGTAGTATGTCTGTTGTCATGAATAGTAAGTATTTTACTGTGTTTGTCAGGTTTATTTCTTTGGAGAGTATGAGCACAGAGGTTAGGTAGAGATGTGGTTTTGACAGATGTTTATTTCAAAATACGCATAGTGTGAATGAATGACGCGAAATGTTGAAAAACTGAATCGGTGTTTTATTCTGAAAATGTATCGGTACTGACATTTTGACATGACGCGACTCTAGGAGGAGTCTTACTTTGTATCGAAAGCCTGAGAATCTGTAAATTTTGTACGCGATGATGGGTTTTACAATCTGAAACTGAAATATACAGAAATTTGTGGAATTTAGCATTTATTTTAGTTTTTTGTTAAACATGGTGTAAATCCCACCCATTTTTCTTCATTAATTCAGATGAAATCACTATGCAATGGCATACAATTGTAATTTAACACATTAATTTGGTATTTTGTTAGAGATAATGGTATAATCCACTGACATATATACTATTCTGGTGTGTGATTCAGTTTGTCTTGCTGTTGCCCAAGACTTGAATGTATTAGTGGCCTTTAAAACTGCTACAGGCATATGGGGTAGGCTTAGCTTTTGAGTAATTACTTCAATTTTGTCTCTTTTTTCTGGCATTTTACAGCCCAACTGTATATTTTATTGGACATTGTGCATGTAAATGTGCTCCAAAGCAGTCTTATGGTCTATTGTGTGCCTCAAAAGTGTTGGAATTTAACAGAATGTCTGTTTCTCCATGAAAAATGAAGAAATTTCATGCATGAGTGATTTTGATATCTATACCTCACATTATGTGTATATTTGAGTTTGGTATATAGAAGGCAATGTTTGAAAACTTTACTTGATGGAAATATACCAAACGGTTAATTTATTTTGGCATTTTTTCAAGTTTTGTATAACGCGTCTTAAAATCCTTGATTTCTATTAGCCGAATGGGTCTTTGCATGCAGGAATTGAACCGAAAATATAATAGGTCCTTGCCAAAGCATCTGATTTTCCATTCGGTAAACCTTATTGGTCAGTTAGATGTATGCGATAACTATTTTTGACAAATGTCGCGACTCTTTTAGGTGTCAGACCAGTCAGGAAATACTTCCGGGTCGTAGGGTGCTGAAATAGTTCCTTGAAAGAATCCAAAGTTTGTAGTTTGCATGTGTTTTCCCCAAGATTAGTTTCTATTTCATTGTTAAATCTAACCTGAGGTTAAAGTAGTATGTCTGTTGTCATGAATAGTAAGTATTTTACTGTGTTTGTCAGGTTTATTTCTTTGGAGAGTATGAGCACAGAGGTTAGGTAGAGATGTGGTTTTGACAGATGTTTATTTCAAAATACGCATAGTGTGAATGAATGACGCGAAATGTTGAAAAACTGAATCGGTGTTTTATTCCAGATATGGGACCGTTTGCTAGCCAAATGTGTTTAATACACAGAATAAAAGTGTATTTAAGCGAACGAATGTTGTGGAACTTGTGACTGATCTCCAAATATAGCCTATATTGCATTGTGTTCAATGGGCTGATTTTGACCGGTCTGACACCTAGATGGACAAAATGCATTTTTCTTATTAATGGTCAAATCCAGTTGATTTTTTCTGTGGAAGCTTGCAGCTGAGTGAGAAAAAAAAAGTTAATGCTAAATTTTTGAATTTTACAACAGAACTTGTTTTTTTGCAATTGAAATAGATTGTGTGTGTTTTAGGGTGGAATTTGGGGGTCCTAGTGATTTGGAGTGGCCCTAAAGCACTTTAAGTAGGCTCTCAAGTGCCTTTAAGTGAATTAGTGGCAAAAGGTAATAGATCTGTCACAATTCCTACAACAAATGGCAATTTTATTATTTTAAGGTACCGTATGAGGCTAAAATCTGAAAATGTATCGGTACTGACATTTTGACATGACGCGACTCTAGGAGGAGTCTTACTTTGTATCGAAAGCCTGAGAATCTGTAAATTTTGTACGCGATGATGGGTTTTACAATCTGAAACTGAAATATACAGAAATTTGTGGAATTTAGCATTTATTTTAGTTTTTTGTTAAACATGGTGTAAATCCCACCCATTTTTCTTCATTAATTCAGATGAAATCACTATGCAATGGCATACAATTGTAATTTAACACATTAATTTGGTATTTTGTTAGAGATAATGGTATAATCCACTGACATATATACTATTCTGGTGTGTGATTCAGTTTGTCTTGCTGTTGCCCAAGACTTGAATGTATTAGTGGCCTTTAAAACTGCTACAGGCATATGGGGTAGGCTTAGCTTTTGAGTAATTACTTCAATTTTGTCTCTTTTTTCTGGCATTTTACAGCCCAACTGTATATTTTATTGGACATTGTGCATGTAAATGTGCTCCAAAGCAGTCTTATGGTCTATTGTGTGCCTCAAAAGTGTTGGAATTTAACAGAATGTCTGTTTCTCCATGAAAAATGAAGAAATTTCATGCATGAGTGATTTTGATATCTATACCTCACATTATGTGTATATTTGAGTTTGGTATATAGAAGGCAATGTTTGAAAACTTTACTTGATGGAAATATACCAAACGGTTAATTTATTTTGGCATTTTTTCAAGTTTTGTATAACGCGTCTTAAAATCCTTGATTTCTATTAGCCGAATGGGTCTTTGCATGCAGGAATTGAACCGAAAATATAATAGGTCCTTGCCAAAGCATCTGATTTTCCATTCGGTAAACCTTATTGGTCAGTTAGATGTATGCGATAACTATTTTTGACAAATGTCGCGACTCTTTTAGGTGTCAGACCAGTCAGGAAATACTTCCGGGTCGTAGGGTGCTGAAATAGTTCCTTGAAAGAATCCAAAGTTTGTAGTTTGCATGTGTTTTCCCCAAGATTAGTTTCTATTTCATTGTTAAATCTAACCTGAGGTTAAAGTAGTATGTCTGTTGTCATGAATAGTAAGTATTTTACTGTGTTTGTCAGATTTATTTCTTTGGAGAGTATGAGCACAGAGGTTAGGTAGAGATGTGGTTTTGACAGATGTTTATTTCAAAATACGCATAGTGTGAATGAATGACGCGAAATGTTGAAAAACTGAATCGGTGTTTTATTCCAGATATGGGACCGTTTGCTAGCCAAATGTGTTTAATACACAGAATAAAAGTGTATTTAAGCGAACGAATGTTGTGGAACTTGTGACTGATCTCCAAATATAGCCTATATTGCATTGTGTTCAATGGGCTGATTTTGACCGGTCTGACACCATACAATTCTCAAGTTTTTGCGTCTGTGTGATCAAGATCGATTCAGGACGTTTCGGCACCAAACCATTTCGATACCTAGACGAATCGGCACCTAGTCGTTTCGGCATCAAATCATTTCGGCATCTACTTTAATTTTTATCCTAGACGTTCGGGCACCCATTTATATTTGAGTATTATAATGAAGTAAAGAAGTAAAGAAATTAAATATTTTCTATAAGATCACTAAGTCTTGTAATTCATTTAAAATGCAAAGTTGATTGCCTTAACGGCAACTCCAAAGCGTTTTTTAGCCTGAATACAACTAAAACACGAACATAAATAGGGCCCATATGATAATAACATTTAAGTAAATATAACTTTTATATTATAATGTAGCATGGTCACTGAAATTCCCTTTGTAATAGCTCAGGTGTAAATCGTTTAATTGAAAATACTTGAATATATTTCCTTTTAACATGTATAATAATGTATACCTAAGACCAAATAAAAACTTATCTGTATTCATACAGTATCTTTTACCTTCCTCTAATCTCCATATTGACAACTACAGGTATGTGACTTGAACAAAGCCTCCACAAACTAACCCATTATTAAAAATCGTCTACATATAACAAATGCGTTATACTTCTCTTGTTATAACTTGCATTTCTCAAACAGTTTACAATGGATTATTCCCAAACTTTATATACACATAGTAACGGATGACATTATGTCTCTCTACATCACACATTGTTGATTGCCTAATTTATTACATAATGATGGCCCTTTGTTTTACTTAGAAGTGTCCAATCTCTATTATTTATCTAACAGTTTTATTACTTATATTTCTCAAATTTCTTCGAATGGATTGTTCCCTAACGTCATCTACAGATAACAACTGACGAGCTAATGGTCCTCTACACAACACATTTGTTTGACTTAGCACTAAATTAATGTATAATGAACTTCATATGTATTTTTCACTTCAAAAGTTTTCAAAGCATCAGAGCGGGGATATGTATCACCTACAGTAAATACCTACATACTATATTATAAGAAACCTGGGCCTAAATTCATCAAATGTTTGAGCACAAGACTCAAAACTTAATTTTTTTGCAAACCCTATCAACACAAAAGTATGGGTTAGAATTGTGAGTTTCAGACATTTTCTGTTAGAATTACCTTTACAATTACTCGTTTCTGTAAGTAAATGTAAATACATTAATTTGCTTGTAAAATTGTTTTTATTTGGAATTTAAAAAAATAAGATCTTGAGTCGAGTCCGATTTGGTGAATATTATGCCTGTTTTTGCCAAAACAAAATAATCATATATTTTATTTCTCAGCAGATTTGAAACAGATAGGTGGTTTGTATTTTTATTTATTTATTTACTAGTATATCACATGCAAACTTATGTAGAAATATAAGATCTTCACTTTAATCCACTTTTTATGAAGCAAACATATATCAGGAAACATAACAATGATTAGTCTCCAAACTAATGATTGAATACATCTTTTAAGACACGTGACATTCAAAGATACAGTGCTTGTGACGTAGAACCATTAAATTCGCATTTCTGCGTCTCTGATTTAATAGCTCCGATCTTAATGCAATTTTTTCTTTTTTCTTTTACAAAGTGCAACATTCTGCAAAATGTGAGTTGTTCATTCCATACCAGTAATTACTTCAGTAAATGATAAAATAAGGCTTGTTATTAAATATTGCATGGCAACATAATAAATGATTAATTTTCGTGCAAGTGATCGGTATACATCCGGGATGATGTTAACGGAGATCCATTGGTTTAGACAGAACTGTTGTCATAGTAGTTGATTGTTTGCTTCTTTAGCTCAAGCGTTTATACACTAAATGAATTTACACTAAATGAATTTACCCTAAATGATTTAGAATCTCAACACATGGAAATAAACATTTGTATCGGGCCCATGGGTGGCTGAAGTGAGTGATTACAACATAATTTGCTACAACGTTATTGATTGGGGCAGGTTTTTCAGCTTTAAATGTACAGTATATGTCAATGGAACATAAATGTTTAGTAGTTAATTTAAAATCTTGAAATCTGGTTGAAAAATAAATATTTCACAGCAAATTACTTGTTTGATATGGCTTTTCCCACGAGAAGTCCTATTTGCAGAGACTGTAGAACATTTAGAAAATCTCAAATAATTCCAGTTAACTTTAATATGTTGTGATGAAACTTTCTTAATTTAGATTTATCCAACACATTCAAATATTTCTTTGGATAGAAATTCCAAAATAAAGTATTTTTTTCTATTTTGTTGTTGTCATGCTAAATTTTTATTTCTCCATCGATTTTAAAAAGTATTTTATTTACCATTGAAATGGCTGTTTCGCTGATATATAACTTATTTAGCTACCTGTTAATTGTGTCTGGAAATTCCAATATTAAACCTTTGGCAGAAACAAGCACCCCAAACAATAGATACATTCTGCAGTAAGTTATATCAATGTAAATGGAGGGAATCTGGAATCTTCACTACGTTGACACTATATAACCTTTTTGCACCGGGGTGCCGTAAAACCCAATAAATTCACTTCAAAAGTTAACACGAAAAAGGTTAATATGAAAATGAAATAAATTTACTGAAGTTATTTGTTAACCCGCTTAACAAATTGTAGAAAATATTAAAGGACATATTTCTGCTCATGTTGTATGTCTTAAAATCTTTAATGCTTAAACTTTGTGTTTAATGTCATCCTAATATTTAAAAAAAATAAGATTTTAGATTTCTTATAAAAAACGTTTCTTTTAAATTTCTTAGGAACTACTATCTCTATGGTATCTCATGCTACAAGTTCAAATTGAAATCATGATCTCGTCGCCCGAGCTCACAGCCGGCCGAGCATAACATGCACTTTAACAAACTCGAAGAATCGTGACGTTCTTTCTGTGATATTTATTCCCACAGCAACGAGGTATTAAATGACAAATCGAAAAACAATTTATATGTTTTTCAGCTTGACTGCATTTCGACGTTATGTCCCTTAAGTGCGGATGTAGATACAGATAGTATGGAAGAACATGTTTGTAAGATGTTTGATATCTGCATAGAACAACCAGTTAACAATTTGGCTGTACCTACTCTGTTCTGATGTCCGCTGTTGTCTCAATGCGCCATATAATGACAGGATCGTTAGGTGAAACCTGTGGTGCTATGATCTACACTGAGCCTAGTCAATTAATACATTATAAAACATGCGTACAACATACCCGAAACACTAGCAATATATATGCATGTGACATATACATATATATTTCAATACATATATGTAATATAATTTTGTCACCAAAATGTGTTGAGTAAATTTCAAACAAAAAAAGTTATTTATTAGAAACAACTTACCAACTCCAAAGTGTATAATTTGAGCGATAGCCACCAGCAGAAACACCAGTCTGCTCAGGTCTGTGTGCACCATATCTGTGACAAGGCGAGTCTGGAAGAATCGCATGTGTCAATGTGTGTCATCCAAGAACTGCACAGGAGGTACTATTGAAGCTGAAAGAAGGTAAACAACCATATTGATAATTATTCTAGATCATCTGCGACGCTTGCTTGTTTTCAAGATAAACGTCTAGATCGAACAGTTCTTCTAAAAATAAAATGAAGTTTGCCGAGATTCTGGTATCGTTTCTGATTGGCCTACACAGATGCACCTTCTATCGAAGATATACCCAACGGCAGAAATACAATAAATTAAAAAATAAACAAAGAGGGAAACTTCATTATTATATCGACGAACTAAATGTAGACGGTCAAACGTACTATAATAAAAAAATAAAAATAATTATAGACACGTGTTTCCGGTTTCATTTTTTTTCTGCCCAAAGGGTCAAGACGTTTGTATCTGCAATCAAGCGTCGAATATGATCAAGACTAATTGATTTAATCAAGGTCTTATACCACTAATTATTTTCCCCATAGACACCAATGTTAAAGTGTCACATATTAATGATTTGCTTCAAATTCAACTCAAGTATGGATAATGCAGCAGTGTAATATTCATATAGAAAACTAATTTTCCACTTGAAAAATCACCAGAAAAGACATGTAAGAAAGTTCTTGTTTTGTTTACTAAACTGGTCAAGGGTACAGCTGTTTTCGTTGATTGACTGTTTTCATTGCTCACAAAGTGTAAGCATAGAGTCGAAATTTCGAAAATGTTCATCAGTGATCCAGTAAACTTATTAATACGCTTCTTATACATACAACCACAAAATCGAATAGGAATGGACAGTTTTCCCCTACTTACAATGCCCGTTTTCATCAAAAAAGGAGGGATTACTTTTTGTTATAGGAACTACATTCGATACACCTCGGAGGCTTACATGTAATTAGTGATGGTAAACCTCAAAGTATGTTAATCATAGTGTAACCGTTTTAAATAGGCGCTAATAAAGAGTCGAGGTTAGTACTGTAGAATAAGGAAGATGGTAGCATGGTGTACAGTAGTTCAGCATTTGAACGTTGTTACAATTGACATCTCCGACTGACTGTACAACACTGTTGTGTGGAGGAAGGCACGAATGATAACTCTACGTCACGTGACGGGACTAGGTGTACAGTGACTCAGTTTTAGACAAATCTGAATGCATCAGCCTACTTTCTTGCAACCGTTAAAGTTGTCCTACTTTCGAACGTGCTTTTATCGTTATATGTACACTTATTTTGTATTGGTCATATATAGCAATTAAGTCACATAAGGACCTATTTCCAAAAGCTAAAGTCGGTAGCGCGGCGGATTTGTAACCGGAGGCTCTGGGTTCAATCCTCCGTGGTGCCACTGAGTTCCGTCGGTGTGTTCTTGGGCAAGACACTTTCCCTCAGCCTCGTCCGTCGGATGGGGACGTAAACCGGGCGTCCCGTGTATCGGTCTATCCTCCGAGCACGTAAAAGAACCATAGGAATCTATTCGATTATAAGAGTAGGGCAGGTTCCCGGATTCCTATGTATCCTTCCCCTCTCTCTAGGGCGGCTCTAAATAACCTATACTGTGTTGAGGAGCCGTTAAACAACATTCAATTCAATTCCAAAAGCTAAATGGCCATTGAAAAAACAAGGATAGCTTGCTTATTTACTGCTAACATACTACATGACCAATAAGGTCAGGTATATAAACTTAGGCCTGATTTTAGTGTTTTCTTTGTTTAGCATGTATTATATTGAATATTATTTAGGGTTTCGGTATATAATACTTCGCATTTGACTTTTACATGAAGAAAACATAACAAAAAGTGAACATTTTAGCTGTACGTATATCGAAACTTTTTTAATAACCAAAACTCATATAACGAACAAATAGCTTTTATGTTTTAACATGTTTATTTTATGCAAAGGATTTATTGGGCGGGCCCCATAAAAACAACTAAATAACACCATGTCCTTGTGTAATTGTATGTTTAACAATGATTTACAGCTATCTATAGACATCATTCTCTCCCGCTCACACCCAATAATACAATAGGCTCGAAATACGTCCTTCAGTAGCTTTAGTGATATAAATAATCAAGTCGGTGTCGTTGTTTTTATTCGGAGACACATGCAGAACAACTATTCACTCCAATAGAACGACGCACGTTTGTATCTAAACGCGCCGAAAATTGACGGCAATGGTTACATTATTATCATGTAAACAAGAAATACGCATTTACAAGGGCGACGTTTAACCCTTAACCCGCTACACATATTTAATGGACTGTTCTTTCTTTGAATTAAGACCATTCCATTTATGTTACAAAGGGGTGTTTTGGGGGAAATGACTGATCAGCAGCCGGACATTGCAACCTTGATTAGCCTGCGAGTGAAGGATTTCCCTATAATCGAAAACAGCAGTTAAATAATATGTTTATTACATTTTAAATCAGTTTGTGTATGATTTTAACCGATTTTTTTTCGCTTTATTGAACGTTATCGGCGGATGACGTCAACGTCAGCACCACTTTATTGACGTCATAACTCAGCGTCACATTTAGTTAGTTTTGTGTTCGGAGTTAGTTATTAATATAAATTAGTGATTATGAATATTCTTTCACTGAGAAATCCCAATCTTTCACCGATAGAAATGTAATAATTAGAGAATACTACTCAACATTGTTAGTGAGATATGGAAAATATGTTGCAACGAGTTGGTTCCAGCGTTACGTTGTAGAATCGGGTACCAATACATTATTACGCACTTCCGCCCCGGCTAAAATGGCAGCTGTCATACCTTGTATAATATAGTTTGTTGACAAAATGTTCGACTTTTTTGATGAGTCTTTTCACAACTTCTCAAGTAGTTTTTCGGATATCTTTTGTATTTGGTCAAACTATTTTACCGAGCTTTTCTTGATAGCAACATGGCACCTATGCAACAATGTGTTGTGCGTGGACGTTGGATTTATCAGAGAACTAAGAGAAACTGTCACTGGATTTATATAAAAATGAAAGTGTTTAGCATAAGAAAACGATCAATTACAAACTATTAACTGGTGTGTTAGTTCCAGCTGCGGAAATGATGTTTTATGGAGAAAATTGCGCGGAAAATGTTCCGTGACTGGGCATCATTGTAAATTATTACACAGCAAAACACATCAGTAATCGTTCGCTTTAAATTGTCATGTATCACAGGAATGTTGAATGCTCTTTTTAGACCCGATCCTCATTCCCATATCTATACCAATAATCGTCCATGTGGTCATGTATGTGATCTTCCGAGTCTGAGAAATGAGGTAAGATAATTTTATAAAATTATAATGTTCGAGGTTTGTTCTTTATAGTATTCTGCGATGTTTTCGTTCGACGAGTTTATATCTGCCAGACTTGAGGCGGGGAGGCCAGTCACTCACTGAGTGTGGACATAAAGACCAACTGGTGTCAGTGCTGTTCAAGTAGGCGAATTGGCAGACTATACCATGTACCAATGCATCATTCATGGAATCTTGCAATTTTCATCAATATCTGATCTGTGATTTTTACAAGGTCAGTTTTGATAATAACATTTTATGGTTTTGCAGATCATCTCAATGAAGACTCCATAATTGCAAAGGATTTAAACCTGTGTTCACTTCCTATAAGCGTTTATTTATCCTCGCTGTATTGCACTAAGCATTTTAGCGAGCAGACCTAGGTTTAAAGTCTCATCCGAAGGACTGGTAAGGTAGGAAATACTTTTGAAATATTTCGATAATTAACCCAAATTCGGTCCTGGCTGGGATTGAACGCGCGATCCCTGGGTTACTAAGCCGCAATGCTAACCATTACACCACGGCGCTACCTTTAACCTGTGTTCACAGAATGCTGATACAGAATGGAAGAACTGGGATGGAAGGAAGACATATAATATTGGAAAACAAGTGTTTTAAATTTCTATATAATGGTAATAAAATAGTTCCGGCAAAGTGATATCGTCACTGGTATAGGAAAATTATCTCGTCACTGGTGTGACGATATCATTCTAGTCTGATATGAAAATTAGCTCACTGAGAAATTCATATAAATCACTGTTAGGTATATAATAAAGCCATATAACATTCATTCGCACCCCACCAACGATGAATTAATATGGTAACGCTCTCAAAAAAGCTAGGTAGGGTAGGGATTTTTTTATTTTTTTTTATTTTTTTTAGAAATAAAGTCAAAACAGCTTCACTGGCTGGCATGCTACAGAAAGCTTTTAAGCCCTTCATAATACCTGTCAGAGTGTATTTTAATGAAGAAGAAATTTAGCATGTTCGGTAACATTTCCTTTAATGAATCCAAAGCATTAACTCGTTTACTTTAGGGTAACTAAAGGAGCATGGCTATACCGTACTACAACTACCAGATAGAGGAATTTAAAGTACGGTCACTCTGATGTCACAGTGTTACTAACTACACCATGCTACAAAAGAGATAGAGTCTGTCGCAGCTTGTTGGTTATTTAAACACCTCAAGGCCTATGCCCATTGTTTAAATAAGCCAACTCGCTGTGACCAGACTATCTATTACATATATACTTGCCTTTAATAGTTATGCTCTTCCTTAGTTTCAGATGCTGAGTTCATGCTCCACCTGCAACATATACATTACATTTCCTAATTGATTCAATGAAACCAATGAATGACTTACTCAGTAAAAATCCTAGGTCAGGCATCATAACAAAGACTGTAACCAAGCTACATATACATTTCCGAATTGATTCAATGAAACCAATGAATGACTTACTGAGTAAAAATCCTAGATCAGTCATCGTAACAAAGACTGTAACCAAGCTGTTGCAGATGATACTGTGATGACGATGTTTTAATATTGATTGCTGTTAATGTCTTTTGAATAGAATTAGAGGTACTTGGTACAAAATTTAACCATGAATGATGAAATGTTTTTGTATCTTCAAGGGTAACCTTGTTATGCACCAGCAAACTTTGGCCAGTGCGTTCACTTTCAACTTGCCATATTGGAAATCTACAGGGCGCATAAACATGATAAAGCTACTGAAGTGGGAAATATTTCTTAAGTCAAAATTTAAGAGTTTTACATATTTTTAACTATCTTTATTAACCTCCCAGGGACATTACAAATCATCTATTTTAAGATACATATTAAGCTGTAGGTTTTATTTATCCATAACCTTATTGAAAATATTAATATAACGTCTTAAATCGATAGAAAAAGGATTAAAAAGGTGATATTTTTTTTTTACTTAAGGTTTTGCTAAATGAATAAGGACCCAGGCTATTGGTATGAAATCATGACATGTGCGTTATTTTACCAGAGCTACTTTTTGCAAAATAAAACATTGTTGTTGTTTTTTTGGCCATGTTAGCAGCTGAAAAAAATGTGCTGGACCGAATCATTGATTACCATTTTTTTTGTACGTAAACAATGGTTCGCAAGATCAATAAAATGCGTCACAGACTATGTAATAGATGCTCACTGATGTGTTGATGCTGTCGAACAACTTCTAAATCAACCCAGAGTAGCATTTGTTTCACCTGTTAGTTATTATTTTATCCTTGGAAACCCGCGATGGCATACATTTAAGCGTTTTTCTTAACTTGAAAGCAGCTCGCAAAATTATGCCAGCTGTTGCAATTTCAACTCGCATTTTCAAATCCAAAACTCGCAAAATTGTGAGTTGCATTCGAGCCCTGATCTTAAAGGTTGTTTTCTATCTGTAGATTATTAAATAAAGCCTATAAAACAAAATGGTTGTCTATTATTTAAACTGACAAAAAACTTATTTGGTTTCTACGATATATTAAAAGATAATCATCTTAAATAACATTTGCTGCTATTATTTATGGAGAGAGAAGATGACACTCCGTAATTTTTTTTTTCAGAAATGGCAACACTATATATGTGCTGTAAATCAGATATTTTCGCTGGGTAAAAAGTTTGCAAAACGCAATTTCAGGTTTATACGGGATCGAACCATAGTGGCAACGTGTCTTTTATTAGTCATAATAAATAAGCATACGATCTTCTTTTATATATGATACAAATATCAGAAATGTTATTAACTTCTATACACGTTTTGTTTGTTTGTTTTGTTTGTTTGTTTGTATGGTGTTTTACGTCATTTTCAACACATGTAAGGTTATATATGCCGGTCGAGATTTTGTGGTGGAGGAAGACAACCCACTTTCCTGGGTATTGAACTTTATCTGCAGGTCTCAAACCCTCAAAGCAAAATGTATGTCCTCTTTATTTATGCATGTTAACATACTGTTCTCTATTGCTGTTAATCTGTACTGTTTTGTCTTACCACAATCGTTATAACACACGAATTGACAAATTATTATAGTAACGATAAATCACTAAACGTCTGGAGAAAATATGACACACAGTTACAAAATACATTCAATACACAGTCATGTGTACATTAAGGCGGAAATAAAACTGTCATTGGAAATTATAGCTATGTTTTAGTATGGTTCTAATATTCGGTTTGAAGCTTCCTACCAAATCATTTTGACATATTGTCGTAATATTCTGCAAAGCATTTTATTCAGCTGACCCTTATGGGTTTTATATCTGTCTATGGTAAACAGACTGTGACTCGTGTAAGTTGCAATAAGCATGCTTTACAACTTGAATTCTTAGAGAACTCGTCTGAAAAACTTGAATGGTATAAACACATATTTTGTAATGTTGAAAGGTTACCGTTTCACTTGCTGAAATGACGTTTCCGTAAACCAGTCTACTGAAATGTAGCATGTAGTCATTATTATTATAGTATATATTAGCGATGGAACATTCACTTGCCTCTGTAGCGCAGTTGACTAAGGCGTCGTGTTAGTGCCGGGGAAGGGAGGGTTCAAGCCTGCTGATTTCCTTTTTTTTTTAATGTTCATTATTATGGTTTTCATTATTGCTAATGGTAAGGTAGCAACAGTTCCTTTACATTTTTCACTTTGATAACGCAATCTTCATAATAATGCAAAATTACACATGTGACCAATTGTATTTCTGGCATTTCTGTGCTGATGTGTACTTCTAGCACGTCGTGTTAAAGGGTGAATTGTAATCAATATGTAAGGCATGTCAAGGTATTTGAACAGAAAGAAGCGAGGTCGCCCACATTAAATCAAAATGCTTGGTAGGCGGTAAAATGCTTGGTAAAAATAGGGAAGAATGTAAGAAAAAACGGTCGTGGCGTGTTTATGTCTCCGTGACAATATTTATTGTTTTCAATATGTTTTAACTCCCGTGACTTGATGTCTCTCTTTCGTGAAACCTTGCTTGTTCATAATGTAACCATAATTAGGAACGTACCCAGCAAGCAACGACTTTAAAGCTGAACGGCCACCCTTTTTGTATTATCAATTAACAAATTTAACTCTTAAACATCATATGAACTTATCTTGATAGTCTCGGAGAGAAACCAGGGAGTAAAGTATACATTGTATACACTGTACACTTACTCCCTGGAGAAACATATATTGAAAACCGCTACTAAATTGTATGTAAAAATAAGGATCATTTGCTTGAATAGACTACTTTTACCACTGCTTGACTGCACTGGGAAATGAGGTAAATCTGAATTGTATAACTGCACAACTATTGCAAGATAAGTGATAAATACAATTTACCTGTGGATTAATTTACCTGTTCAAAATGTGCTACGTCATCAAATGAAATCTTATTCTGTTTTTACACAGATATTACAATGTGTGAATTGTAAATAGCTATTGTTGTGTATTGATTTCGATTTAAATAAACATAAATATGTTCATCAAACAAAACATGGCCGGAGAACATTAAGAGAGAGGGAGAGAGGTACGTATTGTATGACTAGGAATTTGGAAACGGCTTTCCTATAGTACCAAATTTACCCTGCTATTTCTGGGAAGAACGAAATCAATATAGCATTCAATGATTCTAAACAACTCACATTATATCATTAGTTAGATTCGATTTAATGACACTATGTTACGCCTACACTATAGCACAACAAGCAATGTACATGAATGCAGAAATCAAACTTTCATTTTGAAATCCTTGATCCGTTTCAGCGTAATTATTTTTCGTTCCTCCCGCAGCTTGCATGACAAAAAGCTGTAACAGAATCTCTTAATGACAGAATGACTTATTCTCAAAAAATTATTTTCATAAAATAACTCTGTAAGTCACCGAACATTATTCTACTTCGAAAGTATTACACGTACTCTTAGGTGATTCGAGTCTCTTTAGGATGAAAATCAAATTCGGATAGATTTTATTTTTGAACTTTGTCTGCATCTCTGATTGGTTATAAAACTTGAATACTCTTTTTCAGGCACCTGATGTGAAATACTGACATGCACGCCCAGATCTATATTCGTCTCTTTTGGAGAAAATAATTTATCTGTTACAGATGCAGAGCAACATGTAATGCACCGCCAGTTTCTACACCCCGAGAAAATATGACAAATCGTTATAAATATATTACATTAAAATTTTGAATCTTGAACTGTGATATAATATGTATTCCATTAATCCTGAAGCTTTTGGCTCCTATGCTTTTAATGATAGATTGCCTTATTCGTCAAAACATAATTTTCAGACAATACCCATCTTAGGTCAACAAAGGTTTTGCTTAGAAAGTATTCACTAACTTGTTAAATTATTGTAATTAATCAATGTCGTCAGGATCTGAATTACATTAGGATGGATTAGAGTTTGAAATATACTTCTTCCTAATTCACTTGAATGAAAATCGTTGTGTGATGGCTCTTATTTTACCTTTGATACTTTTTTGCAAGATTTTTGCACGTTACGCTGTTATAATCCCCAAAATACCACTAAATTAAAGAGTGTCTAACATTTCTAGTGATATATGTACATTTGTTTAGAAACATGTTCATATTATCCCAACATTCCTTTAAAGGTGACCTGATATATATATATATACAAACTTCTAGGTCCTTAGATAATTATGATATTATAAAATAGTATTTATATAAACAAACATTCAGAAATTGATCAAAAGAAGAGGGTATGGCCAATTTAATTTGCAACACTGCTTTTTTTAAATTTATTTTTTGCTGTTACATTACAGTTTGCCATTACGCTTGCTTCTATTGATGTACGACAACCGGACAGAATGGGGATGCTATGACAATACTCTAGGACATTTGTGTGATGTTTGTCTTTAATGATGTCTTATCGTCCCTTAACGGTTCATTCTGTTTTGCTATGGTTTGTGGTAAGTAAATAAGTACATATTTGTGATTTTCTGTGCCTTTTTGTATTCATATATACATGATTATCTCTGTGCTGTAGTTAGTTCCCCTATTTGTCCGACTAGTTGTTAGAGAATAACCTGTTGGAGATTCCTTTATTAGACTGTCCCTGAAAATCTTAGAGCCTGTTTTATTACCAAGTGGACTCTTATTTATTTTACATCGATTGTAACGAAAGCTCTATTAACTTATTTGAATCACTCTCCCTGGGTAGAACCAGTACTAAGCAAATGCAGATAAAGTGTCTTGCTCAGGGACAACAAGTTAACTATTTGCATGTGACCGTTATAAGTACGTTTTTGCAAGTTAAATAACATATATGTTCTGTTCTGTTCTAACATGGTCAAACCATTTTTGTTTGTGACACTTTACTTTGAATAAAAACGGTTTAGTGGTTGAGCATTTACAGTTGGCCGCTATCCTCAAAGGACGGTATCGTCTGTTTCTTGTCTTAACTCTTGTCTTATCGTACCCTTAATGGTTTGTTCTCTTGTTGCTATGGCTTCTGTCAAGTCAATGAGTACTTGCTTTGTGGCTTTCTAGGCTTCTGTTTTTTTATAATCGTATTTACATGATCATTTATATGTTTTACTTATATTGCGTTTTAATACTGCCGTGCTTGTTAGAGAACCTGGCGGGGATATCTTTATTGACACTGCACCTTTTATTGGAATGACAGTAGGGTAAGAGTGATGTTTGGTGCACCCTAGAACCTGGTTTAAACCCCCAGCGGACGTTTATGCCACTGACCGTTCCAAGGCGGTAGCCCTATTGTCAAGCCCTTTTATGTTTGTGATATCTTATCTTGCTTTTTATTCATCTTTAAAGTTGTTCTTTGTTTCTGTGTGTGTTTGTGGTTGACTGTCGTCCTTGAATGCTACTTTTCCTGTTCGATTTGTATATCTATTTTTTAACTCTAAGTGGACTCGTTGCAAAGTTACCTTTCCAATTGTCAACCCATTTTTGTTTGTGATATATCACACTTTATTTGAATTAAAACGTTTTTTATCAGCAAGAAGATTGCCTCTTACTTAGGCAAGTGCATGCCCCTCATTTTCTCCTGTCTTATTATGCATTATGAATATAAATCACACGATCTTGTTTTCCGATAAAATATCAGAAATATTATACATTTCTATACATGTACGGTACATTGAACTTCATCTGCAGGTCTCGAACCCTCAAAGAAAAATGTTTGTCCCTTTTATTTATGTATGTTAAAATAGTGTTCGCCGTTACTGTAAATCAATACTGCTTTGTCTGATCACAATAGGTACATAAACGACAATACAAATCATTATATTAAAGATTAATTACTCGAAGTCTGGGGGAAAAATGACACAAAGTTACATCAAGAAAGTAATAAACACGTTATTGGAAGTTATAGCTGTTTTAGTACAGTTCTCATATTCATTTCGAAGCTTCCTACCAAATCATTTTGACATATTGCCTTACTATCCTACAAAGCATTTTATTCATATTGTTAACACAGTTAGAGCACGTATACATCATGCAATGACTTTAATTGTTGTTTAACCACACATCAACCCATTCTCTTAAGGATATTTCGAGAGAGAGAGAGAGAGAGAGAGAGAGAGAGAGAGAGAGAGACGTATATCTAGGCATTTAGTAAACGTGTTCTTATTGCTTATTGTACTAAATGTGCACTCCGATTTCCCCGAAGAAAGAAATCATCAGTCAATACAATATTCAGCGATTATAAAATCTAACATTGAATTCAAGATCATTTGTGAGATTAGATAAATGACACACTGTTGGATACGCATACAATATAGCATTATACATCCATGCAGGAATCAAACTTTCATTTTTTGAAATCTTGATCCGCTTTAGCGTAATTTGTTTTAATTCCTTGCGCAGCTTGCATGACAAAAAACTGTGACAGATTGACTTATTCTTAAAACGCAACCCTATTAGGTCACAGAACATTCTGCTTTGAAAGCATAACACATATTCTACGGGGGATTCAAGTCTCTTCGGTATGAAAATCGGATTAGGAAAGATGCAATTTTGAACTTTGTCTGGATCTCTGATTGGTTATACAACAGTAGCAGGACAGTATGTAAGACACCACACGTTTCAACATTCCGAGAACATACGGGAACCGTTATAAATGTATTGTATTATATTTTTCATTAATTCTCGAGTCGTGTTATAATATTTATTCCATTAATCCTGAAGCTCTCGTGCCCAATATATTTTTTATGACAAATTGCCTTATTCATCAAAACATTATTTTCATAGAATACTCATTTTAGGTCGAAAAAAGGTTTGCTCAGAAAGCATTCAATAACTTCTTAAATTATTGCAATCAATCACTGTCGTCTGGATCAAAACTTTTTTTCTTCTAATTTTCTATGAATACAATCGTTTTGTGGCGATTATTTTACCTTTAATACTGTTTTGAAAGATGTTATATGCACTCTTCTGTACTTTACGCTATTATTAATCCCAAAACATAAAATATAAACGCTTAGATATTCTACCAAATCAGGTTTTTGCTATCTCTCGATATAGGTAGAATCCTAATCAGTTTAAAAAGTGAGCCTGACCAGTTAAAGTACATTGTGTTCGTGGAAAGATCCACCTTGAAATTTTCAATTGAGTAAAATATCTCTTGCTCATAAGCCACCTTCCTGAAAATATTACTTCTGTTTGCAATACATTGACTGGTAATTTCTAAAATGTAATAATCAAATTGCATATATACCCGTTCATGAAAAAAATCACAGTCTCATTAACATAAAACAAATCACAGTGCCATTAATATAAAAAAAAATCACAGTGTCATTAACATAAAACAAAACAAATATTTTGATCATCACTACGACGTCAAATCTTGTTAAGAGAAATTATTATCATTTACATTGCAAGCATTTATAATTGTCGTAAGTATACACATCAAAATGGTAATACATTAATAATCCGCGGATGGCAAACTGTAACTGATTTATTCTTCATACCACGAACGTCATGTTCCAATTGTAGGTTATCTGATATTATGCTCAGGAAGCATTCCATATTGGTTCAGGGATTCGGAAAAGATCAAACTCGAATTAGGATGTATTCAATATTAAGTGTATCAGTTCCGATATTTGGCTGCATAACGAAAGTTTCACGGATTGTCAGGCAAGATACACACAGTCTATCTTAAATGGCTAGAATCTGTTCAATATCATTCAGTTCCCATACGTTTTATCAAGTTATTAAGACATTTAATATGCAAGTCTTGATTTACAATAGTCTGAGCAACCATTTTACTGCTCAAATTATTATTTTTTCAAGACACTGCAATCGAGTGGAGGGTTTAATTCAACTGGAGGGTTTAATTGCATGTTTAAACTGACGAACTCTTTCATCAAGGCAACAGTATTCACAAACATTTCGGGACCTTTGTCAGATTTTAATATCGTAACTCTCAATCATTTCTGCAAAATACAGGTAAGAACACTTTATCACAACCTGCCTTTAATGGTTACGTGATATACAAACTTCGTAGATACGATCGCTTTAAAACATTAATTATATTAAAGATATATCTAAATGCATGTTAAAAGAGGTAATGACCGAATCAATTTCCAACACTGCATTTTTTGTTTTGTTTTGCTGATCCGTTACAGTTAGCCTTAACGCTTTCTTCTATTAATACACGACGACCGGACAGAGAGGGGATGTTAAGATAACGTTCTACCTAAATTACGAAATGACGTTAATGCGATGTTAATCCCGTCTTATAATACCTTTAATGGTTCATTATGTTTTGTTATGGCTTCCGGTAAGTAAATGAGCACATTTTTCTGGTTTTCTGTGTCCTTTTTATGTTCATATTAACTTGATTATCTTTGTGTTGTAGGAATTGTGCCTATTTGTCCGACTAGTTTGTTACCGGGTCAAGATTCCTTTATTTAAACTTTCACTTACAATAGTGAAAAAATGCTGTGTGGTGTATCATTGAACCAGTTTAAACCCAAGTGGTCTCTTTGAAAATGACATTTCGAATGGTCATCCGTGTGGAGTGGTCAACCGTGTGGAGTGAGCATATTTCACTACTGTTCATGAACAGTCTCAATCAAACCGAGACTGCAATATTTCGTATGTATCGTGTTCGGCCGTTTCCAAAGGTCCACTCTCATACTCTTCAATGTACATGCACGAATATTAAATGAATGAATAGTTTATAGTTTGTAATGATACATTAAAAGCAGATATAAAAATCAAACAGGAAAAGTAGCATTCAAGGACGACAGTCAATCACAAACACATACAGAAACAAAAAACAGCTTTACAGATGAATGAAAGACAAGATAGGACATCACAAACACAACATGGTTGGCAATAGGGCTACCGCCTTGGAACGGTCAGTGGCAAAAAAAGGCCGCTGGGGGTTTAAACCTGGTTTTAGGGTGCACTAAACCTCACTCTTATCCTACTGTCATCCCAATAAATGGGACAGTGTAAATAAAGATATCCCCGCCAGGTAATAATCATTAAGTCTGATTTTAAGGTACCGACCATCTTGATTTTTGGGAGGAGGAGGGGGAGGGGTCCCTCAAATTGTTGAGGAAAAAAATCCAGCCTTCTCTCACATTACTGGAAAAAATAATCTGGCTGTGAGTCCAATTAGAAGAAAAAAACAATCTGGAAAAAAGCCAAGATCTGCTCTATCAGCCACTGGATTCAACATGAAAATGATGAATGAATGGGATATTCAGTGGTCATGGTAGTAATACATGTGGTATTCATTTTTAGTAGTCGTGGTAGTATTAAATGTGATATACAGTGGTTATGGTAGTAAAACTTGTGATATACAGTGGTCATGGTAGTAGAAAATGTGATAGAGTAGCCATGATAGTTATACATGTGATGCACTTGACATGGTAGTAATCAATGTGGTATGCAGTGTTCATGGTTGTATTAAATACAAGGGTCCTGGTACTTGTTTGATGGACTTTGTGAATATCATCAACATGTAAGTGGACTTAAAGAAGAAACTTCAGCCAAATGCAATACCAGGTTACCGACAAGGCTATGCGCTATATGCCATTGCTAATAAGAATGGTATGGAACATGGTAGACATTGCCCAGTACAAGGCAATCCCCTCCCTACACTACCAACAAAACATCCAATCAGTTCATAATTTGGAAGAGCAAAAGGGGACTCACAAGGACAAGCATAACTATTAAAACCAGTACACGGAGTTCAATCTACCAAATATGGAAAGATCCACATTAAACAAGAGCTGCCAAAAGGACAGCATGCTCCACATTTCAAAGTTAATTTTAAACCAAGTCACTAACACTTCTGTCTCACCAATCATGATGCCAGTTCATTCAAAAGGTCAAGCCTTAATTGTGGAGGTAAGATGGTGGTGAGGTGCTGGTGTAGGGGATGCAGGGAGTGGGTGGTCAGTAAACATATATACCAAATATCAAAGCAAGACCTTCAATACCCCGGAAAGACTATGAACTTGAAGAGGGTGGGAAGGGGAAGTGTACTGAATAACTTAAAGAGGGTGGGGAGGGAAGTTACTGAATAAGAAAAAAACAGAAATAATACCATATTTCCATTGGACTGGGTGGGGGGTGGGGGGTGGGGGGAGTCTAAGGTGGATGTGTATGTGTGTGCGTGTGGGGAGGCGTGGGGTATTGGGTGAAAGAGAACAGGATGCAAACATGGTAACTGATTAGAAACCAAAAAGAATAGAATCAACATTTGTCTACTTATTTGATGGTGTAGGTTTGGGGTTTATGGGGCTAATGCCATTTACAGGCTTGCCGTAAAATGTCGTCCCGACTACAGATCAGTAGTGTTATTACTTACTGGTTCTTTGGGATCATCAAGCCCAATATTTGTGGCTTTTAGGTCATATACCACTATTGCATTTCCCATAGGCCTCCATTATAGCCTTTTGGCCTACAACCCCTATTCCTATATCGGAATGGACGATAAAACCTAACTTTTTTAAAGAACTATCTTAGAGACACTCAAAAATGACCAGCAAATTGGAGATAATCTGATGCTTTCAGCCTTTAATAGTTCACTGAAGGTGGCCACCCCCAGAATGGCAGTAAAGAAATTTTACTTTTTGCAAATATACTCTCAGTAAAATTGTATCCATACAAATGCAAATTTCAGTCAAAATATCCTAAATCAACGTGTTTTATGATGGAAACATAATATTTTGATGTTTTATGGGGATTTGTTATGATTTTTGGGTAATTTAATTCAATCAGAATCTACCTTACAATCTGACTATATGCCCTAATAGACACTATACTTTTTTCAACCAATCAGAAGCCCAAAATCAATAGTGGTATCTGACCTTAATGTAGAATATCGCCTAAGCCGGTGCTAGGAGGCGTGGGAGGGGTTGCTCTTTACATTACCTCTCATGAACAGAATGAATGAATGAATGAATGGTGTTTTATGGCACGTCGACACATAAATAGGTCCTACTGTGCGCATGAAAGAATAAAGTAGTAATTAAAAAAATAATGTAAACGTATAAAGATAAAACTATCTACAAATAAGGGATGATATGGTAGCAATATAAACTATGTATATATGTAAACCAACAAATGCCCGTCAACGGGCTTGTAAACAAGTTAATATATATAGGAAAATATTATATTGATTTATAAAGTCTGATTTCTTTAAGGAAATGAACAGACTCAATAAAACTGAGTCTGCTACTTTTATCTCATGTTTGTGTTGTTGCTTCCAAAGGATCTCATTTTCAGTATTTATTGACATTCACCTAGCGTTTGTTTAGTGCTGTTTGGCGGCCGTAAAAAGTCGCCCGACTACAAATCAGTAGTGTTATTACTTACTGTTCCATTGGGATCATCAATCCCAATATTTGTGGCTTTAAAGTAGAATATCGCTTAAGCCGGTGCTAGGAGGCGTGGGAGGTGTTGCACTCAACATTACCTCTCAAACTACTGTTATCTCTTGGTTGTGTTCGTTGCTTCCAAGGGATCCCATTTTCAGTATTTATTGACATTCACACTAGCGTTTGTTTAGTGCTGTGTGGCGGCCGTAAAATGTCGCCTCGACTACAACTATGTAGTGTTATTACTTACTGGTCCTTTGGGACCATTAAGCCCAATCTTTGTGGCTTTAAAGTCGATTATCGCTGAAGCCGGTGCTAGGAGGCGTGAGAGGTGTTTCACTTTACATTACCTCTCATGAACAGACTCAATAAAACGAGCTACTTTTATGTCTTGTTTGTATTTGTTGCTTCCAAGGGATCCCATTTTCAGTATGTATTGCCATTGGTATTTGATGTATGCAGTGAGTACATCATCTGGCTAAAATGAAATACAAAGTTATGAAACATGTGTCTGTAAGTGTCCTTGATGACTATGATGACACTTGTCAAGCTCCTTTGACATATATATATGACTGGTGAGTATTGAAATAAATGGACTTGGCAACAAACAAAATAAAATAAATTCTAAGCTACACCTTTTCTAAAATACAATACAGTAAATATTTATTCAGGAAAAGGGCCATGATTTTGCTACAGTGCAATACAGAGTTATGGAGCATGTGTCTACTAGCATCCATGCTTTACTGAAGTGGTACTAAGAATTAACAATCACCTATTGAAATACAAGGACTTGACCAAAAACTTTAGCCAGAATTTTGAAGTCGAAAAAGGAACGTATTTTTGCTTAAATGCAATATAGAGTCAATTAGGACCATGTGTCTACTAGAGCCCTTGATATTCCAAGCTTTACTGAAGTGTTGTTGATGTGTAACTTTCAGTTGTTAAAATACATGGACTTTTCAAAAAAGAACTTAAACCAGAAATTCAAAGTAATACAAGGGCCATGCTTTTGCTTAAATGTAATACAGAGTACCAACGTCGACGCAGACGTTGAGAAGATCTACAGCAGCTCTTCTTATTATACGAACAGTGAAAAACTTAAACAAAACTATTCTGGCTTTCAAGTTGACGAAAAAAATAATCTGATCAGTTTACTAGGCGAAATACAAATCTCGGATTTAAAGAAATGCAAAATAAAGTAGCCCGTCTGAAAGAAAAATCCCAGCCTCACTCCCACCCCGAAATCAAAATGATCGGCCCCTAAATAAATGTTAAAGTCGAACAAGAATAATATTCACAGGACGCAACTATAGAAATAAAGACATTTGAAAGTGACTTGTGAGACATCTCTAACATAAAATGGTTGTTATGACGATAACACTATCGCACTGGAAAGTTCAATGGAAAAAAAGTTCACTTTCACCAATAAAGCAAACTAGACATCAATGATAGCCGATATCAGTAACACACAGTGATGAACATGCATATGAAAATAAAACAAAACATAGAAAGCCAACAAGAATTTACTCTCAAACGTTACCGTCCTATTCAGGATTTAGGTAGACTTCATTATAGCGTCCCCAATGAAACAACCACAGTGAAGTGCGTTGCATAGTATGGAAGTGATCATGGCCAACGATGTTACGAATTTTGTAAATCACGTCACCATATTGCTCAGGTTGTGATACTCCTTGTCGCAGAAATTGTTAAAGTATTAAAACTAAATTGTGTATGGTTAAAACTTGTTATACTTATTCTGTTCTTGCACTGCGTTCATAAAGCATGAAGAGTTTACAAACATTCTTGTTATTAACATCTTCAGTACTAATGTGGTTTAATTAATCAATTGTCAAAATAGTATATAGACATTCGAAATTCCTGATCAGTGCGTGTTTTGGACAGCTGCGTTTTTTCATGTTGCACTTGCTTTTTGATCTAGTACCTATCTACTTTTCCTGTACGCCATTCGGTTAATTAAAACAATAATTATCGTATTATACATCCAAAGCTTATGTACGTTTTATGACAAAATCTAATAAGTAATATTAGCAATATAATGTTTGTGCATTAAACTAAGTAGTCATTCCTATACATCTCTAAGTGCTCGAAAATGCAAAGCAGATATATTCTTGTTTGCAGTTATATTCTTGTTTATATATTTGTTTCCAAAGGTATTATTTCCTTTGTATCTTACCACGTGCATAATATATTCGCCTGGCAAATGATTATACATTTTATTGGAAGTTCCTGTTTCGTTTTAACGGAATTATTTACTATGTTATTCTGCTTCTTGTCGAATTTCCATATTCATCAAAGCAAAAGCTATTTTTTAAGGTTAGCGAACTTTCTTCGAAGATGGAATGTGATATCTTGTTTAGTGATTCTACAGAAATTCAGTCTACTCAAGATCCTAAGGATATAATTACTAAATTTACTGTTAAACGTTCAATGGGTCAGTAATCGGTTAAATCTATCTTGTTATTTGTGCTCATAAGTTGTTGAAATTTTAATATATTTAGACGTGTATAGTAATACGGTTTTAAGTAATTTTCCTTTGTTCTATACAATTATTACAGGTCAGAATGTAGTGGAATTCGTTCCCTTAATTTTGAGGTTTGATGCACCCTAGAACCTGATTTAAAGCCCGAGCGGCCAATTTGCCACTGACAGTTCCAAGGCGACACCCGTAGTGTCAACCCTTTTATGTTTATAGTGTCGGTTGACTGTGTTTTGTGAATGCTATCTTTCCTGTTCGAATTTTATGTTTAGTTATATGCCTTTAGTATTGATGCATGTACATAATTGCGGGAATCAACATTTCATTTTGAAGTGCTTGAACTGTTTCAGTGTGATTCGTTAATTTATACTGAAGCTTTTGTAAAAATTGCTCGTTCGATTTTGGATCTTTTCCCTGAATCTTTAAAAGATAATGAACATAGAATGTCTGATTTAGGTCTTCAATACATTCTCAGGAAGCATTATATATATACTCGGTAAAACAAGTTTTAGACCAAGGTATATGAAGTCATATAAAAATAAAACTAGTGGACAGAATTTAAATATCTTTTTTCATTAACCAAGGTCTTTCCTCCTCGGTTAATTTGATATCAGAAACATTAAATTCCAAACAATATTTAATTTTAAAAAAATATCGCGAACACACAAAGGGTCTGTAAAAAATGTTGCAAAGTCCATACAAAGTAACAGTTACAGACATTCGAGTAACCAATAAAAAGATTATTATTTTTTTGCAAACTTTCATTGTAAACGATAATTATTATTGATTGTTGGTCTATTGTCAATTATCAACTGAGATAATAACGGTTATGGTCGAATGTTATGGTTCAGCATCATTGATGGGTTCGAACACTGTTTGTGTAATTCGACTAGGGACAGGCTCATGGAGTGTCATGGAAATGGTGGTGGTTATACCCATTATTGAGAAATTTTGCAACTTTTTTTAGTGACCCTTAGTGCATCCGGATAGCTACTGTGATTGGTTACCGGTGATATTTATTTTTTTATTTCATTTTATGTAATGGAATACATTTTTGTCTTTGATTTGATACATTGAATATTAAAATCCGTCAACTTGTTTTCTTTTTATGCGGATTATATGCCCTGGTCCAAAACTTTTTTTACCGAGTATATATTAAGGGATTCTACCATAACAGTCTCCTCGGGAGTTAGTTTTAATTTGCCCGGAAATAGTCAGTTATATAACGTTTGTCAATTACATTTGAAATATTAACAAACAAATTCAACTAGTGCCAACCCTATCCTTCTAATAAACTATCATCTATTTCAGATGCAAGGAAAACTGAAGGCACCAGCAACTGACACTGACCTTAAATATGACATTTTAACTTTTAATGCCTTGAATATATATCATTGTAGTAGTTTAATTTGCATTTGAAATTATTCTTTGAACATGTTATCATATTTAGTTCATTAATTCTTGAGATTTCGTGTCAATTCTCCTTATGATCGATTAAGTCGATGAATCAAAACTTAATTTTAATAGAATACACATTTTAGGTCACCAAAGATTGTGCTCACAAACCGTCCAAACATTTGTTAAAGGATTTGTAATTAATCAATGGCTTCAAGAAAACAATCGAATCAGGATGAGGCAATCCTGAAGTATGAGTGATCGCGATGGTTATCATGGTTATGTAAAATTTGGTTGGCTGCATATTTTAAATACGAACATTTTAGATACACAGCCTTTCATTTAAAACACAATATAGATACAAGTGTTAGGCATCACCAGCTAAACACATGATGAAAGGATTTTTGAAATTTCAACACAAATGAATGCGGTAATCGATTAAAACAGGTAGCCCGTTTTTGAAAAATTAAGTTAAATTATCAAAAAACAAGGAATCGTCCCAAGAAATGCCTTTCCTGTAAAACATCAGCTTGGTATCCACCCTTATCAAACAGGTAGCCCGTGTTTGAAAAATTAAGTTAAATTATCAAAAAACAAGGAAATGTCTCAAAAAAATGCCTTTCCTGTAAAAATTCAGCTTGGTATCCACCCTTATCAAACAGGTAGGCCGTTTTTGAAAAATTAAGTTAAATTATCAAAAAACAAGAAAATGTCCCAAAAAATGCCTTTCCTGTAAAAATTCAGCTTGGTATCCACCCTTATCAAACAGGTATCCCGTTTTTGAAAAATTAAGTTAAATTATCAAAAATCAAGGAAATGTCCCAAAAATGCCTTTCGTGTAAAAATTCAGCTTGGTATCCACCCTTATCGAACAGTTAGCCCGTTTTTGAAAAATTAAGTTAAATTATCAAAAAGAAGGAAATGTCCCGTTTTTGAAAAATTAAGTTAGATTATCAAAAAACAAGAAAATGTCCCAAAAATGCCTTTCCTGTAAAAATTCAGCTTGGTATCCACCCTTAATAAACAGGTAGCCCGTTTTTGAAAAATTAGTTCGTATAGTTTACAACTTCAGCTAACATACGAACCGATATGTTGCCACAATTTACATATTTCAAAAAAGAGTATAAGAATGGACCTTTGAAAACGGCCGAGCACGACACATACGAAATATTGCAGTCTCGGTTTGATTGAGACTGTTCATGAGCGGTAGTGAAATATGCTAGCTACCGCTCACGCCCTCTAGCCCCGGGTTGAGCAGAACTCAATATTCATAAAATCAATAATACACAATTTTAACCATCCCGAAGATGGCATGCATACGTTACCGAATTTTATACTCAAACAATTATGCTCTATATTGTTAAGATATTCCAGAATACCAGTCTCTTCTTGATCCAACTCGGATGTATTCAATATTATGTATGCCAGTATCAATGATTGGATAGATAATAGACTAGGCCCATTTTTTGAATTTGTGAATATAAGAGACATTTTTTTAGTAAAAGTGATATCTTGGTGTTTCTTATTAATCTGGGTATGCTGAGTTTGATAAGGGTGAAGCTGAATTTTCACAGGAAAGGCATTTTTTGGGATATTTCCTTGTTTTTTGATAATTTAACTGGGAATGTTTGGGATATTTCTTTGAATAAGCATTTTACACCAGTTATCACTTTTCTCTGCATATTCTGACTTTCAATTATCTTAGAAATAATATTTCAAGCTGAATTTGACAGGAAATGCATTTTTTGGGACATTTAGTTTTTTTTTGATAATTTACTGGGATTTTTTGGAATATTTTATTAAAACAAACGTTTTGCAGCAGTTATCAATTTATCATGTTTATTTTCACTATATATTTTAACACCAGTTATCCATTTTCTCTACATATTTTGACTTCATATACACTGACTTATCATAGGAGTAATATTTCAAGCTGAATCTTGAAAGAAAATGCAATTTTTTCATTGTTATTTTGATAATTTTACGAGTAACTTTTTGAATATAATTTTTAAATTAACATTTTACATCAGTTATCAATGTTCTCTACATATTTTGACTTCATATACATTGACTAATCATAGGAGTAATATTTCAAGCTGAATTTTGATAGGAAAAGCAATTTGGGAACATTTTATTATCTTTTGATAATCTTACGGTGAACTTTTCGAACATTTTTTTTTAAATGGACATTTTTACAGTTGTTAATTTTCTCTACACATTCTGATTTCATATAAACTTCCGTTTGATAGGAATAATATTCAAAGATAAATGTGGACAATAAATGCCTTTTTTTTTTACGTTTTATTGTTTTTGGATAATTTTTACTAGGAAATTTTGAAATATTACATTAAAATAAACATTTTATATTAATTATTATTTTTTTCTAAATATTTTAACTCCATATAAATTGACTTTTCGTAGGAGTTATATTTCGAATTTTACCAGTATAGAAGTGTTTTCTTTTTATTATTTCCTCTTTGTTTATACTACTTTAATTGGGATTTCTTGCAATATTTGTTCAAAATAAACAGTGTACGACCATAATACTTTTTTTCTGTACATATTTTGACTCAAAGTAAATTAAATTCTCAAAGGAATACAACAATTAGTTTTACGTTATTTGGAAATTACATCTTTATTAGTGTTTTTAATATCTTTTGATAGGTATTTCTGGAATATTTTTTGATTGTTAAAGAAGAGAATCAATAAAATCCAGTACTAGGATACGGCGCACTAAGTGTACTTGCCTCTGCCAGACAACAAAGCAGATCTTGTACTGTTTTGGTCTGAGGAATTGATTTCTCAAGTGATAGACAATAAGGAAAGTGTTGCTGCTGAAGACCTCACAGGCGAATTTGAAACACGGTCATTGGTAAGTGCAAGTGATTTTTGTTCTCTGCGATCATCAAATGAGGAAGTTCATTCACATAATGGAGTTGCACTGTTGTTGTTGTTTCAGCAACTAGTATATAATTTACCGCTAGCACAGCGTCAACAACTGTGGCTTATAAAAGGTAAGTCGAAGAAAAGATGCTATATTCCAGCTGAAGCTGTGTTCAACAACCTACCAGTGGGATCAGCGATGACCTTTTGCCATTTCATGCTTTAACAGAATGTGACACCACTTCTAAATAGTGCATTTCCTGTCAAAATTCAGCTTGGAATATTACTCCTATGAAAAGTCATTTCAAAAGAAGTCGAAATATGCGAAGAAAATGTATTACTGATGTAAAATATTCTTTTAACAAAATATTTCAAAAATGATCTGTTAAATTATCAAAAAATAATGAAAAAAATTTAAAATAATGAATTATGTCTCAACATTGCCTATTCTGTCCACTTTCAGCTTGCAATATTGATATGTATGGAGAAAACTGATAACTGATTTAAAATGTTTTAATATATTCCAAAAATTCCCAGTAAAATTTACAAAGCAACAATGTAATGTCCCAAAAATTGCATCTCCTGTCAAAATTCAGCTTAAAATATCAATCCTATGGTAAGTCAATGTATATGAAGTCAAAATATGTGGACGAAATTGATAATTAGTGTAATTAGTGTTAAATGTTTATTTTATTTCCTGTCAAAATTTAGCTGAAATATTATCTATGATAATTCAATGTATATAAAGTTAAAATATGTAGAGAAAATTGATAACTGGTGTAAATGTTTCTTTTAACAAAATATTCCAAACATTCCCAGTAAAATTATCAAAAAGCAATTAAATGACCGTAAAATTGTCTTTCCTGTCAAAATTCAGCTTGGTATCCACCATAATCGAAATCAGCATACCCAAATTAATATTAAAACACCAAGATATCACTTTTACTAAGAATGCCCTAACCTCTTAGTTAGGACTTTTCTACAGAAACAGGTGACTGGTCTAGTCTATAACGGAAGTTCTGTCTGTGGGTTTCTCTAATTACCAGACTAGATACACGCATTAAAAGAGTATGAGAGTGGACCTTAGGAAACGATTTGATTGAGACTGTTCATGAACGGTAGTGAAATATGCTTGCTACCGTTCACGCTCCCTAGCCCAGGGTTGAGCAGAACTCAATATTCACAAGATGTAATCAATAGTGAGCCATCGCAGATCCCCACCTTTTTGAAGTGCAATTCAGAGATGCATGGATTATCTCCCCTAGCTCCGTTTTCCGACAGTGCATCAAAATTTCTCAAAAGTATCATGCACATCCCTGGCAATATACCAAATCAACCCCCAACGTTTGTATCTGCCATACATCATGATAAACAATACCCTAGCACCCTAGCAACAGTAGTCGGAAAAGACGCCGTCAAATATTTTTTTGAATTTTTAGTGTATTTGACATTTTGACCCCTGGGGCGTGCACCTTGGGGCGGAGTCAAAAACAATGTTGCTCTTGCACGTTGTCATGATGTGGGGAATTCATACACTAAATATGGTTGAATTCTGCCTAGTGGTTAATAAGTTGAATTTTTAGTGTATTTGAACTTTTGACCCCTGGGGCGGGCCCCCTTGGGGCGGAGTCAAAAATAATGTTGGTCTTGCACGGCGTTATGATGTGGTGAAGTACTACACAACGTTTGGTTGCATTTATAAGACATAATAATGAAAAAAGAAGATTTGACCCCCACACTCCTCCAATGACATTCGCCTAACACCCTTCGCACATTGGAGGTTGAAATAAAAAAACCGTTTGATATGTTGTGTATCTTATATAGATAGGTAAAAAACCCAATTTGTATGTAAAAATAATAAAAAAATAATAGTGTAGTTGAATTTTAAGTGTATTTGACCCTTTGACCCCTAGGGCGGGCCTCTTGGGGCGGAGTCAAAAATAATGTTTCTCTTACAAGTTGTCATGATGTAGGGAAGTCATACACTAAATTTGGTTGAATTACGCCTAGTGGTTTAGGAGGAGTTACGCAACATTAAACACGGACGTACGGATGTACGTACGGAAAGACGGACGTACGGACGGACAGGAATACATGATCCCCGCTTTTTCTTGAAAAAAAGTGGGGATAATAAATAAATAGTACAGAATTTTAACCATACCGAATATGGCGCTGGACATGCTACTGTTAATGTCATAATTCCATGTCCAGCGGCGTATGGTCCAGGTATCTAACACAATTCTATGCCCCGAAGAGCGAAATAAACAAAATGGAATTTAGTTGGGAGCAGCGGTTATGAAGCCTGCGCATCAAAAAACAGACAACATATCCTATGGGTGGTTAAACAATACCCAGAGCCTTTATCGGCCGGAGTAGTGGAACCACCGAATCGAAATTTAAGTAAGAAATCATAAACATTTGAAAATGTACCATCTCCAAAGATCGAGTGAATTGTCTTAATTTACTGTAGTTTATTTTTAATGCCATTAAGTACCATAACGTTTCAAGTGATTTGGAAATTTAGTATTCAAGTATGGATTCAAAGAACTTCCTCTTTATTACAGTTATGTGTTTATGTGTCAACAAAATATAAAACAATTCCTTTACTTCATACTGTCATCGAAGCCATTTCAAACCGTTGGTTTCTTACGCCCTTTTGGAAATATTTTCCCAGTCTGGTGGTACGCCACTGTACTATAGTGTACAGTTAGCGTACAATAAGCATAAGAGACCTACTTTCGTAGGTCCATTTTGATAGTCTTTTAAATTTTCTGGTAATTGACTTCTGGTTCCGATTTGCATTATGAAATTGTCTTTTTTTTAAGTACATTAAATATCGACTAAGTCACTAGCACAGTTTCACCAGTGCTAAAATAGATGTGAAGAGAAACAAATAAACAGCCATCCAATAATGAAAATGGTCGACACACCCGAACAAAAGTTCAGAAAAACATACATTTCCCTATTTTGACAAAAATGAACAGGTAGAGGCGTCCTGAATGTTTGTTGATCGATGTTGAATATATTATAGATGCTTTAAATATGGTATGGTTAGATTCTGCGTTGATATAGTCGACGATTTCGAGAAAGTTGTCCTAGAGATGTCCTTCTTGATTAATCATTTGTTATATAATTCCGATAAACATTGATTACTATAATAAACATATTACTAATAACCTTTTTCTTGAATAAAAATAATCAGACGTTCTAGTAAGAATTGTTTCTGGTAAAGGAAGAAAGTACTTCGCCGCATTTTATAGTAGGCAATGCTTCAAAGTAAAATTACGAGTTAATTATTTCAAGTAAAATACAAATTAGGGCCGCGTTTGTCCCGAAGGAATTCGAATTTGTCATGCAATTTTTGACGCAAACATGTATTCGTGTTATATAGACATTACATTTCGTCGTGTGCGAATCGCATGAGGAAACAGCGTTAAGGGTGAATACATGATGCAAATAGAAAATTGTTCGTTTAACTAGTAATTTGCATTTTGGAAAAAACGCAACTAGTTATCTTATTGCACAATCCTTTTTTGAAAATCTTGTTGATTGTTTAGTACATGAATTTAAGTTGTTGTTAGTAATTAGCAATAATTGAATACATTCTCAAGGACATACTAGACTGGTTTATTAAAATGGACACATCCAGCCATACCAAAACTGTGCAATGCTTCCAACCATCGGCCTTTATTGTTTACCACATTTACCCATTTAAGTAAGTTTTGTCTCGGTGTTTATTTGTTTGAATGGTGTTTTACGTCATTTTAGCACACGTTAGGCCATATCTGACGGTCGATTTTTCTTGTGGTAGAGGCAGACCACCCCATTTTTCCTGGGTTGAAGCAGTACTGTACTTGTATACCTCTTGTCATCCATAGGAATCGAGGGCTGGCGTGGCCCCGGGTTCAATACACTTTCCCTTAGCCTCGTCCGCCGGATGGGGACGTAAACCGCGCGTTTCCGTTTATCGGTCTATCCTCCGAGCACGTTAAAGAACCATAGGAATCTATTCGATAATAAGAGTAGGGCACGGTTCCCGGATTCCCCTCTATCTGGGGCAGCTTTAAATAACCTATACTGTGTTGATTAGCCGTTAACTGAACTGAATGTTGTTAACGGCTCATCAACACAGTATAGTTTATTTAGAGCCGCCCCAGAGAGAGGGGAGGGATACATAGGAATCCGGGAACCGTGCCCTACTCTTATTATCGAATAGATCGCCCGGTTTACGTCCCCATCCGACGGACGGGGATAAGGGAAAGTGTCTTGCCCAAGAACACACCGACGGAACTCAGTGGTACCACGGAGGATTGAATCCGGGGCCTCCGGTTACAAATCCGCCGCGCCACCGACTGCGCCACGCCAGCCCTCGATTAGCCGTTAAACAACATTCAATCAATTCATAGATATCGACACTTTGTCACTTAACCAGTCTAACTCTTTACTTGAATATATATGTGATTGTCCGTGAATGTGCGTGTTTTCTTGTCTCCTCTCTGTGAATTTCCTGCTCGGTTCGGTTTTTGAATCCTGCGTTCGTGATTGCTATGAATTTAAGTAAGGTAATAACATGAATGAGGTTCAAAATCAAAAAGAGCGGTAGCTTACCACATATATGAGTTTTATTATGCAATTCAATTTTACAGACCAGCGTCCAAATAAAAAATATTTAAAAAACGTTTTTATTTTTGGTGTTGCCATTTTTATAGATTAACTTGGAATAAAACAATCATTTCCCGAAGTTAGCAAAAGTTACTTTTTTTTTTAAAGTTTTGCATTAGAAAATAATAATTTCGCACATAAAATCCAAAATATATAATTATTCTATTAACATTTATTGTACGATTTACGCGTTATTCAACTAGTTAGGAATAGAGTATAGCTTTTAGAATTTTCGACTTAATACATAGTGGTACTGTACGTTAAAGTTTCTGCACTTACTACGAGCAATATGTGGCATCACGTATCCGGGTAAACAAATATCTGTGTATACAAGTTACTTCCCGAGGCGTCTTGACCTTTTAGCCGTGCAATATTCAGTGAAACAGGTGTAATATAACAATGGGATATATATCCCGATATCATCTCATTAACTGTGTATTATTGAATTTCTAAATTATCACCGAACGTTTTTGTGGTAATTTAGAAATTCAATAATACACTGTTAATGAGACAGAGATTTTCGGGATAATAATAGCACATTGATTGACAGTGTGTTTGGGTTAGAGGGCAGATGTGTGCCAATAAAGATGTCTGGCAATCAAATACAAGAATTATTTATACGTATGATGGTTTTTGAAGAAAGAATATGTCGGTATCTGGCTATTTGATTACTAAACTTACTTTATGTCAGAGGCTGTATGAATGTTAAATTAGCAAAACCAGAAGCCGTTTCTTGAACAGGAAAGAGGATGCATAAACATGATAGAGTAATTTGAATGTGTCTTTAAAATAATTTGCTGTTCCCCAATACCATAAATAACGAACGTTACTGAGTTAGTGCTTTTCCTGCCAGTCAAATATACAAAATTCGTTTGACTATAAGAACTGATTTAATTGTTCTCGGCGTGTATGCGGTAGTAAACTGAAAATACCACGAAGCACGCTTGTGCTTTATGGCAAGTTTGCCGTTCACTACCGGCGCCTAAAACCGTATAAATGTAAACATGCGCAATAAATAAATTCGCATAAATGCGAATCAATGCTTATATCCTTTTCCGTTGCTATCAGTATATAAACTGATTTGAATTGAATTGAATTGAATGTTGTTTAGCGGCCACTATAGAATACAAATAGAGACCGTTATATGGATATAACTTTAATGACGTTTTAATATTTTAGTTGTATGTATTTTAATGCCGTCACGCTGCTTAAGCCAATGCGGTGGATAGAACGGGGTACTTAAAATCCTGAGGTTCAAACCTCACAGGTCCCATTCAGTTGTGTTCTTAGGCCCTGTCCTCGTCCGTCGGATGGGGTACGTCCAGGCGGTCCCGTGTATCGGAGTTTTTTCTCCAAGCAAGTTAAAGAACCATCAAAATCTATTCGTTAGTATAGATTCCTAGGTATTCTTCCCCGTTTTCTCTGAGGCGGCTCCAAATAATCGAATATGTGTGGATGAACCATTACACATCATTCAATTCTGTTTCTTTAAAAGTTCATATTAAATAGTCTCGTCCATGGGTAAAACTATACATTTACACAAAATATTCTTACACTTACTCATAGGATACTGACATCAAAGACGACCAGAGTAAGGCAATATATGTCTTTGTAATGGTAACTACTATATATATACTGAAAGGAAAAAGAAACGCATAATAGGTATTTCCGCTATATATTGTATGTTTAATATGCTACTGCTAATCGAATGGTACAGGGCGACAATAGGCTTGTCCTTTCGGAAATAAAGTTTAAACATCACCGAACACAAAAATGGTTACCGCTTTAAAGTTTCATTATCGACAAAATGCGCATTTGTCAAGCAGGAAGGCAAAGTTAGACTTTAAATGTTGCAATATATTAACATTAAACATAATACTGAAATGGCGTGACTTTTTCAAGCGAAACTTCAACATGTATGCATGTCGTGTAACAAAGTATACTTTGATTAAAAGGTCTACTACATGGCAGAGTTGTTATTTCTGTAATTAGTTGTAGCCCCTTTCTGTACAAAACACGAGATATATCTGGAATAATTACGTGACATTAGGTGTGTATAATAGTGTAGTACAGGCAATTTTGTGAGTATTTATTTCTTTTTTCCTTTCAGTATACATACCCCCTACTCTACCGCCCCCTCCTCCCCCTCCACCCCTCGTTATTGGCAATATATTGGCAATACATTGTTTTCGGTATCGGTCGTTTAACTTGCACTAGCGCGTGTAAAACCAGATTACTAATAACAGTCCTATTCCCACGTTAATATTGCCGTCCTATTTACAACCTATGTTGATATATATCCTAATCAGGTGGTATAGTAACAACTGCACCGATACTGACAAGTAGTTACCAAGGTAAGTAGTCAGAACAGTGGTCAGTGTATTACCCAGTAGTCAGAACAGTGGTCCATGTATTACCCAGTAGTCAGAACAGTGGTCAGTGTATAACCCAGTAGTCAGAACAGTGGTCAGTGTATTACCCAGTAGTCAGAACAGTGGTCAATGTATTACCCAGTAGTCAGAACAGTGGTCAGTGTATTACCCAGTAGTCAGAACAGTGGTCAATGTATTACCCAGTAGTCAGAACAGTGGTCCATGTATTACCCAGTAGTCAGAACAGTGGTCCATGTATTACCCTAAAGCTTTTTGCTGGCGTGGCGCAGTCGGTAGCGCGGCGGATTTGTAACCGGAGGCCCCGGGTTCAATCCTCCGTGGTGCCACTGAGTTCCGTCGGTGTGTTCTTGGGCAAGACACTTTACCTTAGCCTCGTCCGTCGGATGGGGACGTAAACTGGGCGGTCCCGTGTATCAGTCTATCCTCCGAGCACGTTAAAGAACCATAGGAATCTATTCGATAATAAGAGTAGGGCAGGTTCCCGGATTCCTATGTATCCTTCCCCTCTCTCTGGGGCGGCTCTAAATAACCTATACTGTGTTGATGAGCCGTTAAACAACATTCTTCTTCGTCGTTTTATTTTGATTATTAACACATAATAGGTTCGTGAAAATGCATATACTAGTTTTATATTGCATACGTAGAATTCTGCATTATGATTTATGTGGGTGGGGAAATCAGATGTTAAAATCGTACGAATAAATATAAAAAGGCTATCAAAGAGTGTTAAAGTATGTATTTAATCCGCTCTTGTGTTGCAATTTGCTATGTTTACTATTAGTCTGTCTTTTTGTGTAAAACATAAACCAAATTATTAATCATAAGATGTATTGAAATAACGCACATACCTGAAAATCAGTGGACTAATTTTATTAAAAGCATAAAACCTCACAATTTCCTTATCTAGAATCGTTTGGACTGTTTGTGTCTTTTGTGCAAAATATGTATATATCAGAAAATTATAATAATATTGATGTTGCAGTTATTTTGAGGAAGGCTTATACTTCTATCAGGCTTACTGAATAAATATATACCATGCCATGAAAGTTGCATTGTACACAATTTCATTAATCTTTCATAACATTCCCTAATTCGTATTATACTACCATTTAAATCATCGAAGAAAGGTTATAAATTACTGATTCTTACAAGTTTACACATATAATATAAAATAGATGACTAAACTAAATGCATCAAACAAGTGTAAATAGTGGGCGGGGTAATTTGACTTATAATTTTAAGCATTATCGTGATTTTAGGCAGAATACGATTGAACGCCATGACTGTCTTATGATGTTGCCGATTAATATATTCAGTGCATTTTCCTTTATATGTGGTAGTTCTTTCATGATGTGCAGTGCATTTTTAATTATATGTGTTAAATAAATATTTTTATCATGCAGATATGCACTTTGCTGCCTAATAAAAGGGTGACCTAATAATTTTTGCTTTATTAGGCACTGACCATTTAAGCAAATCAATGCGGAATCCCTCGGCGTTTATTGTATGTAACATTATCTGACGTCATGCACTGACATAATATTATTCTCTATATATATATGTGGTAGAAATAGAGGATATGACATGAGTTGTCATTTCATACAAAATTTTATTAAACGTGTTCAGGAATTTGTTATTAAGCGAGCCTCTGGCGAGCCTAATAACAAATTCCTGGACGAGTTTAATAACATTTTGTATGAAATGACAACGGGAGTCAGATCCTTTTTATCACATGAATTTTGAAATTTTTGAATTTTTGAATTTTTGAATTTTGAAATTTTGAAAAATTTGAAATTTTGAAATTTTGAATTTTGAATTTTGAAATTTTTGAATTTTGAATTTTGAATTTTGAAATAGGAATTTTAAATTTTGATATCTGACATTTTGAATTCTTTAATTTTGAAATTTTAAAATTTTGAATTTTGAAATTTCGGTTGCCTTGTATTACACATGGTTAATATAAAGAAATACGTAATGGGTATATTATACGGAATACAAGCAGTTTCATGTGATAAAAGTATTTATATGCAGTAGATTAATCATTATATGCGATAGATAAGTCATTGTATGTAGTAGATAAACCACTATAGGCAGTCCAGTTATCATTATATGTAGTGCATTTATTATTATATGCAGTAGTTTATCTAATTTCTGAGGTCCTTTGAGTAGGTTTGTATTTATATTCAGTGCTTCTGTTGACTTTATATGTGGTACATATTTTAATGTACGTGGTGGATACGTCTTTATATTCGTGGGTTTCAATTGCATTATATTCGGTACAAACGGCTTTATACGTGGTGCATTTCTTATGATATGCAGTGCTATTTCTATTATATGCTGTGTTTTTTCAATTATGATACTTTTTTCAGAAATATGCTATAATTTGCCTCGTTAATAAGATAGGGCCTCCATTTTTCATCCGATCTTTACCAAACTTAACCAGATTGTTAATATCAATGAAATCTCAGTAGTTAAGTTTGTAAACCAGCCAGATCGGACCAGTAACAGCGGAGTTATGGCCCTTGATTTAGTTAAAATGCCATATTTTGCCTCGTTAAGACGTTAGGGCCTTCATTTTTCATCCGATCTTTACCAATTTTAACCGATTGTTAATATCAATGAAAGCTCGGTCAAGTTCGAAAACCAGCCGGATTGGAACATTTACACCGGAGTTATGGTCCTTGATTTTCTGAATATGCTATATTCTGGCCTCATAAAGACGAAAGAGCCTTCATTAGGAGAGTTCAGTGAAACGTTTTAGGGATGATCAGTTCCAGGTCTAGTGTGCATATCATCGCCGTGTTCCAGTTGAATGATTTTTGGCAGAGTTATGGCCCTTTAAATGTTTTAATACACACACTTTGTTCAGATTAGTCTCCTATGAACTCCTTGCTGGATTTCAACAAATCTTGGCAGGGATGATCACTACCAAACCTAGTTGCACCTGTCATTGCCGTGTTCTGGTTGAATGATGTTTGGCCCTTTTAAGGTTTTAATGCACAAAATTTGTCCCAACTAATTATCCTGATCCCCAGGCCAGATTTCAACGAATCTTGACAGTGATGATTAGTACCAAGCCTACTTGCGCATTTCATTGTCGTGTTCCAGTTGAATGAATTTTGGTTTTATACACTAACTTTGTGCAGACTTGTTCTCCTGAGCCTCTGGCTGGATTTCAACAAAACTTGGCAGGGATGATCACTACCAAACCTAGATGCATATGTCATCGCCATGTTACGCTTGAATGATTTTTGAAAGAGTTATGGCCCCTTATACATAAACTTCATCTTTAGCCAGTAGAACGTCCACAGGCCCTCTTGGGCTTATTGTTTTTCAATGCTTCAGCGGAAACAAACGTATTTTTTGCCTAACAGGGAGGAAGGGTGACACATAACAGAGGAAGATTGACACATAACAGAGGGGAAGGGTGACACATTACAGGGGGGTGGTTGGTGGGGGGGGGGGGGGGATGAATGGTGACTCAATACAGAGAGAAAGGGTGATACATTACAGAGTGGAATGGTGACACATTACAGAGGGGGAAGGTTGACACATTACAGAGGGGAAGCGTGACAAATTAAAGAGAGAAAGGGTGAAACATTACAGAGTTGAATTGTGACTCATTACAGAGGAGAAGGGTGACACATTACAGAGGGGAAAATGTGCCACATTACAGAGTGGAAGGGTGACACGTTAAAGAGAGAAAGGGTGATACATTACAGAGTGAAAGGGTGACTCATTAAAGAGAGAAAGGGTGACACATGACAGAGGGTAATGGTGACACATTGTAGAGGAAGGGTCACACAATACTGAGGGGAAGGATGACACATTACAAAGGGGAAGGGTGACACATTACAGAAGAAGGGTGACACATTACAGATAGAAAGGGTGACACATTACAGAGGGGAAGAGTGACATATTACAGAGAAAGGGCGACATATTACAGAGGAAGGGTGACACATTGCAGAGACAAAGGGTTAAAGTTAGCATTACAGAGGGGAAGGGTGACACATAACAGAGGGGAAGGGTGACACATTACAGGGGGTGGTTGGGGTGTGTGAATGGTGACTCATTACAGAGAGAAAGGTGACACATTACAGAGTGGAATGGTGACACATTACAGAGGGGAAGGGTGACACATTACAGAGGGGAAGCGTGACAAATTGAAGAGAGAAAGGGTAAAACATTACAGAGTTGAATTGTGACTCATTACAGAGGGGAAGGGTGACACATTACAGAGGGAAAAAGGTGCCACATTACAGAGTGGAAGGGTGACACGTTAAAGAGAGAAAGGGTGATACATTACAGAGTGAAAGGGTGACTCATTAAAGAGAGAAAGGGTGACACATGACAGAGGGTAATGGTGACACACTGTAGAGGAAGAGTCACACAATACAGAGGGGAAGGATGACACATTACAGAGTGGAAGGGTGAATCATTACAGAGAGAACGGCTGACACATTACGGAGTGGAAGGGTGACACATTACAAAGGGGAAGGGTGACACATTACAGAAGAAGGGTGACACATTACAGATAGAAAGGGTGACACATTACAGAGGGGAAGGGTGACATATTACAGAGAAAGGGCGACATATTACAGAGGAAGGGTGACATATTGCAGAGAGAAAGGGTTACAGTTAGCATTACAGAGGGGAAGGGTGACACATAACAGAGGAAGGGTGACTCATGACATAGGGGAAGGGAGACACATTACAGACGAAGGGTGACACATTAAAGAGAGAAAGGGTGTCACATTACAGAGGAGAAGGGTGACTCATTACAGAGAGAAAGGGTGACACATTACAGAGTGGAACAGTGACAAGGGGGAAAATGCCACATTACAGAGGGGAAGGGTGACACATTAAAGAGAGAAAGGGTGAAAAATTACAGAGTGGAAGGGTGACTCATTAAAGAGAGAAAGGGTGACATACGGCAGAGTGAAAGGGTGACACATTACAGAGTTGAAAGGTGACTCGTTACAGAGAGAAAGGGGGACACATTACAGAGGAGAAGGGCGACTCATTACAGAGAGAAAGGGTGACACATTACAGAGTGGAAGGGTGACACATTACAGAGGGAAAAGGTGCCACATTACAGAGGGGAAGGGTGACACATTACAGAGAGAAAGGGTGATACATTACAGAGTGGAAGGGTGACTCATTAAAGAGAAAAAGAATGACACATGACAGAGGGGAAGGGTGACACATTATAGAGAGAAAGGAAAGGTGACACATTATAAAGGGGAAGGGTAACACATAACAGAGGAAGGATGACTCATGATATAGGTGAATGGTGACACATTACAGACGAAAGGTGACACATTAAAGAGAGAAAGGGTGACTCATTAAAGAGAGAAAGGCTGACTCATTAAATACAGAAAGGGTGACACATGACATAGAGAAAGGATGACACATTACAGAGGGGAAGGGTGACTCATTACAGAGAGAAAGGTGACAATTACAGAGTGGAAGGGTGACACATTATAAAGGGGAAGGGTGACACATAACAGAGGAAGGATGACTCATTACAGAGAGAAAGAGTGACACATTACAGCGTGGAAGGGTGACACATTACAGAGGGAAAATGTGCCGCATTACAGAGTGAAAGGGTGACTCATCAAAGAGAGAAAGGGTGACACATGACAGAGTGGAAGTGTGACATATTACAGAGTTGAAAGGTGACTTGTTACAGAGGAGAAGGGTGACATATTAAAGAGAGAAATGACATTACAGAGCGGAAGGGTGACACATTACACCGAGCAGAGTTAATGGTAACACATGTGCACGTTTTGAAATCGTACCTGGCTGGCCCAAAAAACTGTGTCGCACCGGAAGCACCGCCATTGATGAAATTGTGTTCGGCAATTTCGTTTTTTTTCCTCAAATCAGGGGATCAGTCTGTTTCACTTAGACGATTGTCTCTTTTCGTAGTTCGATAAACACTTATTCGGAGTATTTGTACTAGTTCGGCTAATCCCGTCACGAGTAGTTACGAATGAAGCGATATTCATTAAAAGAATGCTTATCATTAGAAGTTTTATTATTTGATATTGGTTGTCAAAATTAAAACAATTTTTTTTCAAAATTTCAAATTTCAAAATTCAAAATTTCAAAATTCAAAATTTCAAAATTCAAAATTTCAAAATTCAAAATTTCAAAATTCAGCAAAATTTCAAAATTTAGCAAAATTTCAAAATTCAAAAATTTCAAAATTTCAAAATTCCAAAATTCCAAAATTCAAAATTCCAAAATTCCAAAATTCAAAATCTCAAAATTTCAAAATTTCAAAATTCAAAAATTCAAAAATTCAAATTCAAAAATTCAAAAATTAAAAATTCAAAGATTTCAAAGATTTCAAAATTTCAAATTTCAAAATTTCAAAATCCAAAATTCCAAAATTCAAAATTTTAAATGTCAAAATTGCAAAATTTCAAAATTTCAAAATTCCATAATTTCAGAATTCAAAATTCAAAATTCAAAAATTCAAAAATTCAAAATTTCAAAATTCAAAATTTCAATAAGGACATTCAAAAATTCAAAATTCATTTCAAAATACCAAAATTCAAAATTCCATGAATAATTTGATTTAATAATAAAATAATTGTTGCCTTTTAGGTTTGGTCGATATGTGTTGTATTTATTGCCTCGGTCGATATCACTTTTCTCAGATCGATAAATACACATATCGACCACACTAAAAGGCAATAATTTTATAATATTGCTGATAACAGGGTTGACATGGAGGAGTTAGTCCAAATTTACCACAGTCCTGACATGACCAAACTTTAATACGAGAGGGAAATGATAAATGTTCAAGAGTGGGCCACAGCTTGTGAGATTGAAACTGTGTCTACCATTTTAGGCTACAACATCAATGTAACATGAGTTTTACGCATCAAAATAGTGCAGAGCAATATCACATGTATTCTTTTTCAACCAATGAAGGAGAATTGTCATGTACAACCATTGACTTGCTTTTGAACAATAAACAGTTTCAAGTTCTAATGACGCTGATAGTAGTAAAAGTAAAAAGCGAATATCACACACCGAAAACACGCATGACAACAAGAGCAAACATAATTCAGAAAATTATATTAGTACACCATATACTGAACCAAAATTCCAACTCTAATATAACCAATGACATCCAATCTTTATGTAGGAAACTAGGAATCAATTATGAAAAACCTCTTGAAAACGAAACACAGTCATAATCAAAGAAAAGGAAAATGAGAAATAAACGGGAAAAAAGGTTAATTATCAAAACATATCAAATAAATGACATACCAGAGGCTGCACCATTCCAGAAAGACGAAACATTCAACCTTGCTATGGATGCTATACTTGCCTTTGGAATATAACAGATGTCATACGTTTTTTCTAAATGCGAAATTTGTCTTGAAAGAAAAACTGAAATGAAAATGTTCAGTGACACTGTTTGTAGTAGCTGCCAAAAAGATATGTCTGATACAAAACTATTCTCTCTGGAAAACAATATAAACCCAGGAAAGGTGCCTCTTGAGTTGAAAGAGAAAAATAAGATAATTTTCAAAATTTGGTTTTAAAAAAAATCACAGTGTAAATACCTTAACTTTTACAATAAACTTGGTTGAACATTTATGATAAAGACGAAGCGTCTCCGTGGTCGAATAGTTAACGACGTTACGTTCTAAATCTTCACCTCTCATCGCTGCGGGTTCGAATTCCACTGAGAGCTCGACTTGTAAGTGGGGAAGTGTCGATTCTTACGGATGGCGGGAGGTTTACAGTACTGGTTCTACCCAGGAAAAGTGGGTGGATGCCTCCAACACAAAAAAAATCGACCGTCATACTAGTATATAACCTTACATGTGTTGAAAATGACGTAAAACACCATACAAACAAACAAACTATGATAAAGATCGAGTTTGAGTTTACCACCTACCACAATTTAGAGGTGTGTCAAATGCCTAGGCCATTGCTTGGTCAGCTGATTTTGATGATCGAAATTATGAATAGTCAATTAATTTACTCATATGTTGATTGACAAGAAACTTAAGATAGGTTAGTATGTTATAACAACAATATAGCAACAATATAGAATAATTATTAAGAGTAAAATACTTGGTTTACAAGTTAAATTTTACATGCGATCCGATATATCATGTAAGTATTAATTTTAAGAGCTCTGCTCGGTCTTAGGCAGTGCCTAAAATTCATATTAAAGGGGAAGGGTGACACATTACAGAGGAAAGGTGACACATTACAGAGGAAGGGTGACATATTAAAGAGGGGAAGGGTGACAGATTACAGATAAACAGGATGACACATTACAGAGTCGAAGGGAGACACATTACGGAGGGGGAAGGGTGACACATTGCAGAGAGAAAGCGTGACACATTACAGAGAGGAAGGATGACACATTACATTTAAAATACCAAGTATTGAACCCGCCTAACGAGAATTTGTTTTAGGTGATACAATACAGAATTAATCTTGAAATCAGGATTTAGGGATCGTCCATTTCCTAATCAAATTGTGTTAACTTTATAGATAATGTGCATCGGTCTGTTATGTTTGGTCTAGGGACTATAACAATTTTTTCCCGTGCATATTTTAGTTTTGCAGACGTCATTACAGACGATGCGTGGCAAGTTAGTACTATACGGCGCCGTTAAAATCATACTCCCTGTTAGATTTCCGATAAAAGCGCAACATCTTAAAAAAATAGCGATTGATCTCATCACCATAATGAAAAAACCAAAGCATATAATAGAAAAACAATGCATATCATAAGAAACGCACCAAATGCACCACGTATACAGCCGTTTGTACCGAATATAATGGAGTTGAAACCACCGAATATAAAGACGTATCCACCACGTATATTAAAATATGTACCACATATAAAGTCAACAGAAGCACTGCATAGAAATACAAACCTAGTGCATATAATGTTCAAAGAACCTCATATATTAGATAAACTACTGCATATAATAATAAATGCACTACACATAATGATAATTTGACTACATATAATGGTTTATCTACTACATACAATGGCTTATCTATCGCATATAATGAGTAATCTACAGCATATAAATACTTTTCTACTACTTACCACATATAATTAAAAATGCACTGCATATCATGAAAGGTCTACCACATATAAAGGGAAATGCTCTGCATATATTAATCGGCAACAACACAAGACAGTCATGGCTTTCCATAGAATACATTGCTTACCAAAGCGTTTTTACTCTGTATATAAACAAAATGAACTTCATACCAGTACATTGTTATTTTCAAAAAGTAGTGGTAGAATTTTTCACCTGAGGTGGTAGCAATATCGAAAATGTTGGGTCTTTGCTCATGGCCTAAATGGCAGAAAGGTAAGATACGTGAATTTATACGAACATTTTACGAAGAAACGCAAGGAATTGATTGGGAAAGTAGCATGTCTTTTATGATAGGAACGAACTTTCTACACACCCCTTAACGAGGTCGAAGATTTATAGTCCATTCCGTATCATGCGCATATATTGGACTCATCTACGCACATGCATAAACAACAAATACTGCCCATTTCCGAAAAAAACAACACAAAAAACAACAACAATAAAATTGTGGTTAGGAGTTCTATGCGTAAATCTAGTTCACAACCAACGCTTCGAGCTCCTCTGGTCATGTTAGATCACGGTGCGTAATGTCTCTTACGTCTATTACGCATAGTGTGTAAGGTAGATATATACGGGAAGTGCTGCAATACCCTTCGTTTGAACATTATAAAGATTCAACAATGGGAGTAATTGGCCTTGCTTTATACATGGATATAAATTTAGCCCTATGATTTATATAAATAATAGCGTCATTCATACATAATAAAACTCTGCAATAGTACATAGTTGCATTGTTAGTCTTCCTAAATTGCTTCATAACAAACCAATTTAACGGATTAAATTATTTCTATTTTTTTTAATTTTCCAATAAGTGTGTTTAACGACATGGCCACGGACATTCAGCGACTCGTAAAGAGGATCAAATAAGAGTTGTGTAATTGAAGTAGATAATTACTTCTTGATTATATCTTCGAGTAACTTGAACCCGTGTAGCCTTAAAGGGATACCCGGCAATCTTGAAGTGTTTGAAATGGGTGTCTCGATTTATATAGCCATATCATTTTTGAATGCAATGTTGATTTATCAACTTGCATTCATAGTCATTGCTTTTGGCGCCTCCTCATCGCCATCTGGCGGATAACCTACATTTTTTCTCATAAATCGAGGCTTCACGTCGCACATGCATGCTGATCTATGCTAGACGAACGTATTGGATGCTGAAAACGACTATAATGCAAATAAACAGGTCGAGAAACTCTACGAAAATCTCATTATGTATGAGTTGTGGGCGATTTTTTTTTTTCAAGCGAGTTTTTACAAGGTGGTTTCTCATCAAGGGGAAACACGATGTGACGTCACACGCACCTTCGATTTACAGTGTTATATTCGCGCAAAGAGTCCAAATTAAACGAGATTTCCGGGGGTAGAGTTGTTTCAATATATTTAGAGTTGATTCAATATATTTATTATGTATAACGGTATTTATTACATATATAACTGTCATAAATTTACATTGAACTATGAATGACGTAATTTTAGTATCACACAAAAAAAGTTATATCGTCACTAGTAACTTTTTTTTATATCATCACTAGTGATATTATAACTTTCCCAGAACTACTTTTTTAACATATTTGTTAAAAAAACATACTGGTTTAAAATATTTTTTAATTTTTTCTTTTACGTAAAGTTATATAATAAACAGTATAATTAACAGCATAAATTTGATACTGAATTAATGTCACTCGAGGAAAAAAGTGGTAATTTACCATTTTTTCCCTCGTGACGTAAATTCAGTATCAAATTTATGCTGTTAATTATTCTCTATATAGGCTTTAGCAACAACTATTTCAAAAGGGTTTTAGTGATTCACGATGTCAGTGAATTATTATAATATTAACGATAAGATGAAATAAAGAAACGTGTTTAGGCATTAGACACCACTGGATTGTTATTCTGTTGGAATGTAGTATATATAGAAATCTTGTTATCGTTATATATTCTGTATTTAAGATGGATTTGATCAAAACTTCAATATATTGGAGTTCAGGGTCTTGCTGTGCAAGAACGTTAACACGTGTCTCTACGTCATGACGTATTGACGTCGATGATGTCACACTGTTATTAAAACCCTTTTTTTTTTCACTGATCGCATTTGTTAAGTTGTTTTACTATAAAATCAATCAGTGTCTGTCTCAGTCAATGCTGACAGTTTTAACAACATGATGTCACCGAAGCCAAATCACTGACCGTTGTGATGTCATGACGTCATCTAATTTGGAAAGCCTGTGTTTGACCAGGTTTTGATCAAAATCTATTTATTCATAACACGTGTCAAGCTCCAGATTATCTGAGTTTTCTTTCATAACATGTGTCAAGCTCCAGATTATCAGTATTCATTTATAACAAGTGTCACGCTCCAGGTTATCTGAGTTTTCATTCATAATGACAAGTTGCATTTGGTTTGATTTTATTTTTATTTGCATGCATATTTAAAAAAATGTTTTTATGATATATTATCGAGTCTTTTCATTTTCTCAGTAATGTTTGGTGAATTCGGGCATTGTACTTACAAAAAGATTTAATGTTTTGTTTGTAAACAATGTAATTCGAAATCGACTAAATCATGAAACTGCACCTGGCTGTGTGTGTCATTTTAACCTACTTCGTCCAGCTAGGTTCTGTTCTGTTTCTTGTTGTTGTTGTTGTTTTTTAATCAAAATTATGGCCACTTTTAACCTTGTATTTACTTATAGTCAATTTCAATTCTTTCTTTCACCTATAGATTTGTATTTTTATTTTAGTAAATACTACAGTAAAGTTTATTTTCAATGTGTGGGACAGACATAGGGAAGTTGAATCAACGGGTAGTGCCTCTTGTTAAGTTATTTGTCCCTGCAGCAGAAGGCGTTTTCTTGGTTACTTTTGGACAAGTTCAAAACCAGTTGCATCAGACTAGACACATTTGAGTTATCTACCCTTTGATTTTAATTTTGTTTTTATTCAATCTAGTAGAGCGATACAGGCAGGCCCTCTTGTGCATCTTGTTTCCGGAAGACTAGTTAATACACGCCACTCTGTAAATGACATAATTTTAGACAGGAATGTCATCTTGAGTGACAGCTTGGCCATGCAACACAAAACTGTCTATCCATCAGCAAGTTCATAAAATAATATTCTAGTCTAGATTTTAAACAGTTTACTGACAATTGATCACAATATTATATATTTGGAATGGATCGACCCTCTAAGATTTGTGTAGGTCGCCCAAGATCGCCAATTTGGCTATAACTATGTCAAATTTATGAAAATTTTAAATGTCCAGCAATCAGTGTCTGTCTCAGTCAACGCTAACAGTTTTAACAACATGACGTCACCGAAACCAAATCACTGACCGTTGTGATGTCAATCGTGAAAATATTCATAGTCTTTAAGTTTCCCATCAAACCTTGCATTCTCAGTACTTTCAGTACTTTGATTACTTTTACCCTGGTTACATTTAAATAAATCAAATTTTACGTTTTCACTTTTTCGTCTTATTATACTATAAGTTTTAATATTTTATTAGGGCAATAATATCAACAATTAATAATCTTCAAAAACAAATTGCTTAATACTATTCTTATAATTAATATTAATGATTGAATAAATGCAAGTTATGCAGAAAAACTAGTGGGACGCAGTGAGTTTTAAAAAAAATAAAGATTGCCATGTGTCCCTTTTAAGTGCATTATTTGTAAATCACGTTGATTAACATTGATCTAAACAGAAGTTCGTGTTTTCCAACTGACTTTGTCATACTGTTCATATCACAATACTTTTGTTAAACTGAACAGGTTAAGAGGTGTTATCCTGAGTGGTGATTTTCCTGGGTAGATTGTTAGTTATTCAACTCAGAGGGTGGCATCCGCAGTATGACACTTTAATATATTAAGAGGGAATGTAGCGACACAGCCAATCAGCTCTATTAATGAGAGTTCTGATAAACTTCGGAAAAGGTGAAAAAATTATCAAAATCGGATATTAAACAAAAAAGGTATGACCATTTAAAGATTGTTCTAAAACGGATATGTGGGCCGCAATTTTTAGAACTATGACGTCATAGTTCCATATTACAATATATGGAATATTGATGAATATCATTTAAAACGAAGAAAATCACTACAAATGAATGCAAACAATTTTACTGGTCATATACAGCATTATTGCCATTAAGTATTACATATTTTCCATACAGTTGCTGTCATTTTCCCTATTAAATCAGTAAATTTTCATATTTATAAATATTCCATATATGGTCATTTAGAACCGTGAAGTCATAGCTCTTAAAATGGCTGCTTCCATATCCGTTTCAACAGATACTTCAAATGATCATATCTTCTTTCATCCTTATTCAAGTTTATCAGATAATAAAGATGGTTTGGCTGGGTCGCTACATTCCCTTGTATTGTACACTCAAGAGATATGAAAACGCAACACGGGAATTTCCGCTATATATTGTATGTACTATATGTTGCTTTTAATCGAATGGTACATGCTACGTAAGACCTTTCCTTTTGGAAAAAATACTAAAACAACAAATAATACAGCAAATAGTATTCCTGCAATGTTTCATTATTCACAGAGTACGCGTTTGGCTCAATCATGTGAGCAAACTTAGGATGCAACATTTTGCAAACTATTTACGTTAAATACAGTACTGAACTAGCTCAATTTTTCGAAGAGCAACTTCAACATTGATGAATTTCTTTTTACAAAGTGTAGTGTGATTAAAATGTCTACAACATCACAGTTGTGTACTTTCTCTAGTTAACTGCAACTTTTTTTTAAAAAAACATCTTGGGATTTCTTTGGAATATTATGTGCAATTAAGTGGGCAGTATATACAATATATAGCGGAAAACCCCGTGTTGCGTTTTCATATCACTTGAGTGTATATGCATAGTGTGTAGAATATAAACGTTGTACTGTATGCTTAATGCGGAACGGAATACAATTAAGTCATATGCATATGCTTTTTATTGCGCATTTAATATTCGTAAAATTCCAAATCTGTATTCTCAATTAAATAATCGGTGCTAATTAGCGGTTATTACGTGCTATGCTCATTATCTAACAAGATATCAGTCCGAGATAGCTTTGATAGCAGGATGAGCTTGTAGGTCAGAGATTGATATCCCTACCTCGTTATATTAATTAGATATTGCATTTTTTAAGCGAATGCAAGTTATTTGCAAACTAAACATGTTATGTTTTAATACAAGAAACACATTGGTGCAGCGCTGTGAGAGAGTTGGACCAATGATCCAAAAGTCGTGGGTTCGATCCCCGCCATAACCATATGTGATGACACTTTATCTGCATTTGCTTAGTACTGGTTCTACCCAGGAAGACACCGAGAGTAATTAAAATAAGTTCAGAGAGCTTTCGTTACAATCGATGTAAAATAAATAATTTCAAACTGAACACACCGGGAAGCAGAACCTTACGATTTACAATACTGCACAATAAATTAGATACAGTCTAGAAGTCATGCTGTATCTAGGTCTCTCTGTTTTGGTCTAGAAGTCATTTTGTATCATAGGTCAAATTTTTTTTGTTACTTTTTTATGTTGAATTGATTTTTAGTTATGGAATTGTCAGGGAATCAATTTTCATTTCGTCACTGCAGTAGATATATAGAGGATATATTTTATTTCATCGAGAAGTGAGAAAACTTTATATTTTCACGAATGCAAAACATGAGTGAAAATATAAATGTTTTCTCACTCAGAGATGAAATAAATGGAGGATCTTACGGGAGTACTCATTCATTTATTAAGCGAGTTGGGAAAATTATATAATGAGTGGCTCTTGCCGAGCTTTATATCATTTTTTCTAACGAGTTAAATAAATTCAATAATGAATGAGAACGAATGTTAGATTCTATTTATCACATAACTCACATATCGACTTTTATTGCATTTTGCCGACATAAACCTTGGGAATTGGATCATAGTCATTATCGATTTCTTTTGACAGCGCATACTAGGCTTATTTGCATACTTATATAAATAGTTATATATATGCAAATATAGAATGGTGTTATTCCACTCCCACACCATGACTTATGTGATTAATAGAGGATCTTACATGAGTACTCATTCATTATTGAATATATTAAACGAGTTGGCAAAATGATATAATGCGAGGCTCTTGCCGAGCATTATATCATTTTTGCTGACGAGTGTAATAAATTCAATAATGAATGAGAACGAATGTTAGATTCTATTTATCACATAACTCACATATCGACTTTTATTGCATTTTGCCTGTCGCTTTAACACGCGAAACCGACATAAACCGTGGGAATTAGATCATAGTCATTATCGTTTTTGACAGCGCATACTAGGCTCCTTTGCATACTTATATAACTAGTGGTATATCGAAAATATAGAATGGTGTTATTCCACTCACGCATCGTAAGTTATATGATAAAAATATGTTATTCACGACAATTTTTTAATTTTATGATTTTACACATTTTTTTTAAACGAAATTACCTTAGAACAACAAGGGAGGCAATATAACTAAGCCGTTATACACATATGCCCTACTACAAAAAACTAGTTCAACGATATTTTATTTATACCCAAATTGAACAAGGGAACAATTGTTTTAATATTTCATATTGGCAGTCATTTCCTTTTACCTTTTATAATCAATTTCAAATCATTGTCTGAATAAAACGTACAATTCGCAGTGTTTTTCTCTTGACATGTTAACATTTGCGTAGGAATATCTTGTGAACCGTTTTACTGCGCATTTGTGTTGCTTGTACATTTAAAAGTAGTTCCGGCAGTGAAAAAATAAACCTCGATATTTCACAAATACCGCTTTTATTTCATTGCTAAAACCCATTGTTTCACTGCTTATCATAAAATAAATCACTGTACTTTTTCAGGACATATTTCCTGCCATTATATAGATTTCAATATTATTTTTCTTTATTTTTATGGATAAAACAATCGTTTCTGAAAACGATAGTTTACGATTTGCGTGTATTTCAGACTTTTCTAACGGCTGTTAGACCTCTGAAAAATATCCATAACTGTCCTTAGTTTATAATAATAATAATAATAATAATAATATTAATAATAATAATAATAATAATAATAATAATAATAACAATAATAATTGAGGATGAAATAAAATTCATTTGTTTCAAGATCATTTGAGAGATGTTGGGGGATGAACTCGTATGTCCACATGCACATAATCACAGTATATCTGTTCCGGATTATTTGGATCGGGGTTCGGGGATGGGGGAGGTGGGGAGAATATATCACCTGTCGAACATGTTGAAATGTGTTTACATATTTTTTAAAAATACTTTCAGAGCAATGGAGTATGGTTAGTTAACCCAGATTTAATATGTTCTTGCTTGTCAATCAATATATTTTGTTTCAATGTTACATACTATGCATTCGCTTATATATTTATCGAGGCAGTTATTAAATATCGGCTATATGATGGGATTTCTGAATGTTTAAATAGCACTGACGGGGCAACTCTCTTGCAATGGCAATTTTCTGACGCTGCTATTAAACATATGATTTTTTAAAACACGATTATTCAATAAGGCATAAAATCGGAAAAGTCTTCAGTTGAATGCATATATTAATGTCCTACATATGCATTCCGAAAATGTTTAGTAAGTAAAGAAATGTTGCCAAGAAAGTGACGAAAGTTTAAGCTAAAGGCGAAAATGTATTAAAGAAATTAAAATGAATGCGAAACATGAAAATATAAATGTTTTCTCACTTCGAAATAAAATAAATGGAGGATCTTACATGACTACTCATTCATTATTGAATTTATTAAACGATTTGGCAAAATGATATAATGCGAGGCTCTTGCCGAGCATTACACAACAGATATTAAATAGAAAACAGATGAAGTGCATTTTCATTACGATGTACAGTGAGATACATAACTTAAAATTAATACATATACATATAAGAAAACAAAATCAAATGTACATTCGGTTCCATTAAGTGATACCGCAAGACCTTAGTCGAATAAAACCGTATATACACACAGAAGGTCACAATACAAATTCACAAACCTAGAGTTAAACTGCGTTATTCTTTCTTCTAAAACAGTTCCGTGTAGTTATTGAATTATCTAAAATATGTTGCGTTAGCATTTTCTCGCAGAATTCAACACTATAAGGTATCCTTTAGTCACAAATATAGAAAATCCACAGAAAGCTCCTCTTTTAAATTCGGACTCAACTATAACGTTTATAAATGCATGATATATGTTATTAGTATGACATAGTATCATTTTGCAGACAGCTTAAAATGTTTAAGACTAAGTAAAATGTAAATATCTGATAACGTTACAATGGCAGACTAATAAAACAGGTTACCAAAGGGGAAATTTTACCGCTACCTATTAAAGATAAACGAATCATAGCTAATTTAAGAACGTCTGTGGAAATTGATGTATGTTATATATAATGCACACTAATTCTGAAATTTTACACAGGCTAAAGTGCAATCATCATTACTCAATAAGCACGTGTGATATTAAATTGTACACGCACCTCTTCAATTTCCTAAAGCTATAAAGCACACAATCTAACCATAATCAAGTTAAGATAATTCATAACGACGCCAAGCATATTTAAGAATACCACTCTTCTACAGACTGTTGTTATTTAATATTCACACCGAGATATGTGTGATGTAACCAGTGAATGAGAAACAGGAGTCGGAGATAATTATGTAAATTAATCATACCTTTTAAACATTTTGGTTTATAAGACAACTTTTGTTAGTTTGGGCGAATATTCGGTAAAACTCAACAAATAAGTGTATAATGTTACATAAAATGACATTTTACATAAATCATACACAAAACAGGAGGATATATGGAAGTATTGGACTGTAACAGCTATTAACCCTTTTGATGTTTCACAGCTCATCTACATGTTGTTTATGTTATTTAGGGCCGCCCTAGAGAGAGGGGGGGAATGACGCATATAAATCCGGGAACCTGCCCTACCAGCAAATAGATTCATATGGTTCTTTGAAATGATCATAGGATAGACGTTCCAATCGTCTTGCCTAAGGATACACCGAAGTAACCCACCCAGTGGTGCCAATAAGGTTCGAACACGAGATCTTCGGGTTCAAACCAGCTATCAACGGCATGACGCATGCGGATGTTTATCGACTAAAATGAAAACATGTTTTTAAAAACGAAGGTGTACTTATTTATTTTTGTAATCTTAATCATAAATACGGTAATATACTCAGTAATAAAACAAACGTACCGTATTAATGTAAAGCAGCCGACATAATATCACTATTTTTCCACTTTTCAAATACTCAGAACCACCGAAAACAAGACTTTTCTCGTGACAAGAGTTATGCTTAATTATCAACACTTTGAACTTTTAACTGATTTAAACTAATTGCTTGACGTATTTTTGGCACAAGTTGAATATCTGGATCAAAGACAACACAATGAAACGTCTGACATTACACCGTCCAATACGTCTGACATTAGATACGCTTCCACTAACCTGTCACAATCCCATAATTCCAAATAGAAGAGTTAACAAGATCATTGCAGTATCGACAGATTGTGTAATCCTAGGAGGCCGTCAGTACGGCAATTAAACCATGCGAATAAAAACATTGTTATATTTGCAATACGCCACACCACATGCGATTGAATCAAGGGTATTATATATGCTTATTAATTAATTTATAAATACATATCGTTTGGTAGAGCGTAAGCGCTATGCTATGAACAAGAATTTAAATATCAGCTAAAAAATCTAAATAATAACATATAACCATATATCAGGTACCCACTGTATATCCATGATATAACACAGTATGTGTTTCAAGTAGCTATCCCGCCATTACAACATCTAAACCTACTGACGACGATGTGTATATATATATATTTATCACATAACGTCCCTTGCACCCATTTAATATTCTATTGTATGACACACGTGTAATACATCCTGGAATATTTTGATTGGTTAAGTTAAACCTGTAACATTACGCAAGTTTATTAACTGAAACTGTTTTATTTATTACAAATTCACCCAGATCTGAGTCATAAACTTATTATTTACAAATAATGCACGTTATACAAAACATTGTTGTTGGTTTGTTAAAATGTTGGCGCAAACTGCTATTTTGTAAAGATGTAAAAAACGAACTCTTTTATACGCAACGTTATATGTGAGACGCGACGTTTTGACGTCACATATTTTATGACGTTTTGACGCTAAAGTGTATCTGACGTCATGGCGGTTCAATGTCCATCTGAATTATTTTTTACTAATTTGATTGCAATGTTATGTGATAAAAAGGATCTTAAACTCGTTCCCATTCCATATAAGATGTATGCAACTCGTTATGAATTATTTTTAATTTTAACTCGCCAAAAGGCTCGTTAAAATTAAAATAATTCATAACTCGTTTCATAAATCTTATATGAAATGGGAACTCGTTTAAGATCCTCTATATATGACCTAAACACCTGGACAGAGTATTATTAAATGGTTTTGTTGTGTTAAATTGCCGTTATTTGGCGGGTTAGTTTCTTTAAGTATAGATTACGTAGAACTTATTCGTAATACAACATTAATCTAACATATTTACAGAGTAAAGTATCGTCTCAAGTGCAACGTTTTGAGATCGGAGACATAAACCCAGCCATATTAAGAGATATATTTTAACGATTTACGGTCCTATTCCAGGGTACATTTCGTACTCAAAACTGGGTACGAAACATCCAGGTTATGAAACGTTCCAGGGTACAAAACGTCCTGCACCCCTTGGTTAGACATTCGTGTTCAAAGGACGGGTAGGCTTCTAATTTTAGCATCTAACAGGAACAACAACATTATAACATTATTCTATATTGGCCTAAAACAATTTTTGTTTTATTTTCAGAGCAAGACAGCAGTCAGAAAAATGTTGCTCTTCTATTGTCGAGTGATGGCGTTGTTTCAGGAGGCATTTCTTTCGGCACTGAGTGCCACATGATTGTACAATAAATGACTCAAAAAAGCGATGGAATCTCTTAGAGTCAGTGTTAAAGAAGATGCGCTCACTATTAGGGTTTCGTCGAACAGATTGAACGTTAAGACAGACAGGGCGTAGCTGTGTCTAAATCAGTGTGTAGGCACAAGGTCTAGGTGGTCCGGGGGTATGCCCCCCACCCTCCCGGGAAATTTGTTTTAGAAGGAAGGCAAAGCCTGCATTTTGACGGTATTTTAAGCAGCAAACAATATGTTTTTAACCCGAGATTTCAAGCTTTTTTAATCTCCGATTTCGCAAAACATCGGAACAGAACAAAATAACATATATTATTATGAATACCTGCTTTCTGAAAATCATTTGAATTTTGCACTATCATGGTGTGACCATGAGCGAAAACAGTTCGACTTTTATTTTCTGAAAAGACCACGAGTAAAAATTGGTAGGAGCTGCAATTTTGGCATTTTTATTGTTTTGATTTCTGGGGACAATGTTTAGGCACGTGCCTGCAGTGCCTATAGGCAGCTATGCCAGTGACAGATTAAAAAAAAGTAGTGGAAATGGCGTTTCTTGTAGAGGCTCTGCAAGAAAAGAGAATGCCGAAAACTCTGATATACTGTAACTTGTTCCCGCATTGAAGATGTATGAGTTATCTTTAAATGCTTAATGAAAGTGTGATCAGAAGTTGCAACATCTGTTTGAGATGTTTCATTTAGAAACCGATGACACAAACAAAAGTAAGGTTGATGCTGAAATATCTAGCCAATTGTAATAATAAGTCAAAACTACTATTGATCTGGAACCTTACTAAAATGACTGGCATGACATGCAGTTGGTCTGGTCCTAAACACATTTCATTTTGATTCGTCAGCGGCCATCTTTGTTAACATAGAGTTATAGAGGAAAAACTTGTGGCGACTACGCCTCTGAAACTATCAGCATAAATTCAGGTTGTCCGGAAATTCAAGATAGCCGCCATGGCTAAAAATAGATTTTTGTGGTGACTTAAGTGATAATGATTTAGAACCTTTACCAAAATGGATTGCCCGACATGTAGTTGGTCCTAACCACAATTCATTTCAATTCGATGTCAAACACGGCCGCTATCGCGAGTTGTCCGTCGTCGTCCGTTAACGTTTGCCTTGTGGACACGATAGGGCCTTCATTATAAATCAGATCTTTACAAACTTTTACCAGGATCCTTATATCAATGAAAGCTCGGACAAGTGAACCGTATATCAATGAAATCTAGGACAAGTTCGAAAACCGGCCAGATCTGATTAGCTTCCCCAGAGTTATAGCCCTTGATTTGCTGAAAAATGTCATTATCTGCCTTGTAAACGCTCTAGCTCCTTCATTTATTATTTGATCTTTGACAAACTTGCACAGATCGTTAATATCAATGAAAGCTCGGACAAGTTTGAAAACCAGCCAGATCGGATCAGTAACACCCTTTTTGTTCAAATGGTTTGCTCAAATGGTGACCCTGGGGTCAATTTTGGGTCCGCCCCTAGAGTCATATGGTTTACATAGACTTATAAAAAGAAAAACCTGAAACTTGAAAAATCTTCTCTGAAACTACAAGAGCCAGAAGTTTAATATTTTGCATTTACCATAAGCTTATGGTCTTCTACCAAGTTTGTTCAAATGGTGACCTTCTCTGAAACTACAAGAGACAATGGCTAAATATTTTGCATTTTTTACAATAAGCTTATTGTCCTTTTTCAAGTTTGTTCTAATGGTGACACAAGGGTTAAATTTGTACAGCCAGTAGAGCGATAGAGGTCCTTTTTAAGCCAGTAGATCGACACAGGCCCGTTTGGGCCTCTTCGTATCTATTAAAGGAGAGTGTATCATATTGGTTCCAGAATAGACTGCATGCTATATTTGTACCAATAGAAACAAGTAATGTCGAACAAATATTTGTTTCTTTCATTAACAAATTTAAATAACTGAAAATCATTCAAATTAACCCTGCGCTGGTTTTCAGGACTTTCAGTCCTTTGATTTTTGTTATTGTAGTTTATAGCTCCAGGGCCCGTATGCATAAAGTAACTTAAGCGTAAAATATTACCTAAGTAACAATTTAAGATTTTTTCATATTTTTAAATCTCCGTATTAATCTCTCTGGAACGCTACAAACCATTTATTTTAAGATAAATATTTAGCTGTAGATTTTATTTATCCATAACCTTTTTAGCAATATTAAGAAAACGTCTTAAATCGATAGAAAAAGGTGTTTAAAAAATTGATAAATTGACTTAAGCTATTGCTAAGAAGCTTTATGAATACGGACACCTAATTTCTATGACGGAAATTGGTGGATGTGGACTATGACTAACTATAAGTATGAACTGTGTGATTTAGGAACTGTGTGATTTAGGAACTGCGTGATTTAGGAACTGCGTGATTTAGAGACTGTGTGATTTAGAAACTGCGTGATTTAGGAACTGCGTGATTTAGGAACTGTGTTATTTAGGAACTGCGTGATTTAGGAACTGCGTGGATTTAGGAACTGCGTGATTTAGAAAACCAGCCAGATCGGATCAGTAACACTCTTATTAATAAGAACAGTGTGATTTAGGAACTGTGTGATTAGGAACCTGTGTAATTTAGGAACTGCGTGATTTAGGAACTGTGTGATTTTGGAACTGCGTGATTTAGGAACCTTTTGATTCAGGAACTGTGTGATTTAGGAATTGTGTTATTTAGGAATTGCGTGATTTAGGAACTGTGTGATTTAGGTATCATCGTTGCACTACCGATTCCAACTACATAAATGTTCGCTTAAGTATGCATATCCTAATCCGATAAATTGAAAGGTAAACCATTGATCTGAACAATAGGATTATAATGTTATAAATTTATAAATTTATAATATTTGAAATGACATCTATTTATTTTATGCTTAACAATGATATGTGGGTTTGAGCAATGTAATCAAAGTGGTATTTTATACGTGTGAAATATAGAGTTTTATTTTTTCACTGCCGGAACTCCTTTCATTTTTTTCAAAAACTACTTTTTTCCGAAAATTTCTATAAAGAATATCATTGGATTGGAAATAACCTAAGAAAATGAGTCGTACATTATTGTAATCGG